>CAODLS011111890.1:0-13139 GCA_948243855.1 Flueggea neowawraea | reverse complement strand
GAATAATTATTTTTGGATAATTATTTTAAATAAATTTGGGTAAAAATTTGAATTTTTATTTTTGGTGATTGAAGAGTTAATTTTATATTTTTGATGTTAATTGGGTGATTAATGAAGGTTAGAAGTGATTTGGAAGTGTTTTGGATAAGTAAAAATGGTGGAAATTTTGAAATTTAAATCTGAAAATTTAAGACCGAACGACCGGTCGTCTGTCGTTGATGTCCAAAACGGCGTGTCGTTAGGTCGCAAATGGCATGTCGTTCGTCATTGAAGGGAGCTGTCGTCCACGCGTGATGGGTTTTGTGTGGGTTTCGGGTTTTGGCCGAAAATTAATTTTGGGTTCGGATTTCTTCGTGTTTTAGGCTAGATTTGAGTTGGTTTTTGTTCGATAATGATAGATTGAGGTTGAAAATGCATGAATCTATCTTAAAAATGAAGAATTGATGATTTAATCAAATGGGTTAATTTCGGTCCGAAAATGGGTCCGATGGTTTTGAGTGATTTCTGACATTTTTGATGAAACCGAGGCTAGATTTAGGTTCCATGGACTGAATAGAGTTGTTTGGAACCATTTTGAACATCAGGTTTCGTTTGGTTCGAGATTTGGGGCATTTTTGAAAATAATTTTTTCGTCGCAAGGACTTAGTTGTAAATTCTGATTTTTTTGAAATAAATTGAGGGACTAGTCTTGATATTTGCAGTTGGGCTAGATTTGGTTGTGGGACAAAGGAGTCCTGATTTGTAATTTTAAAAAATTACGGGTAATTATGCATTTTTGATAAATTTGAAGTTTTATTTGTAAATTGAGTTATTTGGAGGATTTAAATATTAATTCTAAATGTTTTGGGATTAATTATTAATTTTTGAGGTTTTAAGGACTAAAGTGTAATTTTACAAAATTCGGAGACTAATTCGTAATTTTACATTAATTTTGATTTTGGGACCGTGAGCGATCGATTTTCTATTGAAATAGGATTTCTAACGCCGATGGCGTCAGTCTGCATTTGCACTTCATATGTGTTTTGCATTACCACAGTCACAGTATTGATTTATTTGTAAAATATTTTGTTTCAACTCGATTCGGTTTCTGAGGCAACCAGCCATCGACCGGCGGTCAGTGAGTTTGGAAGCTCGGCATCCAGGTGAGTGGATGACAGCTTCATACACATAGGTTGTGCCTCTTCCACTTATATGTGTTTTTGTTATGCTATCACCATAGCATGTAAATTGGACTAATCTAAGGATTGGTTAAATTAAATAATTTGGATTATGTGAATAAAGATTCACTTCTTTGTTTTTGGGAAAATTACATATATTTTTATATATATGTTTTCCACTACTTTTGATGCTGAGTGCATGCTTTGTTTTGAATATTAAGAGTTTCTGTTTTGGTTTCTAATATGTAAGCTTTGTTCTATGAACTCGATTTGGGAAATGTGACACGTTTTTCGATAAACAATATTTGTTTGGATTTTCGAATATCTTTTCGAAAATAAAGATTCGGTTTCCGAATATATATATATATATATATATATATATATATATATATATATATATAAATTTGGATTACGGAATTGATTTGAAATATGATATATAAGCTATATCTTATATATTTGATTTGTTTTGATATGCTCGGTCATATGACCGTTATGTTTTAGATTTAAATATACTATGTATATATTTTGGAGACGGGACGCCTATGCTACGGGGTGCGTAGCATTTGGTATATCAATTCATGTTAAACCCAACTATCAGGGTAGTTGATAGCCATGTAGTTCTGACGTGGCCACATAATTGGATTATGGATTGGTGGCATGACCCCAATTATAATATGGTGGTTGAGTGACTCGGATCTCACCACACTATGTTTGTGGTCCCTTATCCGTGATATATGTTTTTAACTTTGATATCTACGAGATATTAGGATTTTGAAAATAATAATAATATAATTATTATTATGATGCCTATTGGCGAAACTTTGTTTCTGAAATTTTTAGCAAAGCTAGAAAGGTTTTGATAAAAGATAAAAAAGGGTTTTTGACTTCTGAAGTTTTGGTACAACCTTCAGAAGGTTTTATTTTGAAATCTTCGATAAGATAAAATGGTTTTTGAAAGGTTTTGCTTTGGGTTGAAAGCATGACAGCTTTAATAAATTTTGAAAAGATTCTTGAAAGATTCTGGTTTAGTTCTAGAATGATTTTGTGCATGTTGTTTGCTTTGATTGCAAACGATTTGAAATAGTTTTGAATTACTATTGCATATGTAGTGTGTATATATATGTATATATACAGGTTATATCTGCATGTGGTATTTTTGAACTGTTTTCAAACCAGTCTTTGTGAAGCACGTATGAGGTGAATGGAGTGTTGTCCCTCACTCACAGGGTTTGATCATTTTTCTTTGTTTGTTTTGTCCCTGTTATTATCATCTTGCAGGTAACTCTGGGTAATTATGTTCATTGGCTTTTGATCTAATGTAGTGGTCAGTGCCCTTTTGATCGGGTCCCGTTTGTATGAAATGTTAGGTACTCCACACCGCGTTCATGCGGGAGGTGTTTTCAAATGTTTTAATTTGAAATAATTTTTGCACTTAATATTATATATGTTTTGTTATAATAAACAAATATTATATTTTTATTTTTTTTCATATTTCTTTAAATATGATATTTGGGTAGAAGTTTTGTACTATGGAGGTTTGTGCGGGATAGGCCGGGCTCCCATAGACGGTTCACCTCGTACGTCGGTCATGGTTCCAGGAATGGGTCGTGACAATCGATGTAGTAATAAAACCATTGGAGTATTCCTCAGGTGTCGAATCAATAGGGAACACGTATTATTTGATGATCGAAAGACAAAAGAAAGCAATAACATAAACTGAGAGTTTGAGTTGTTTGGTTTTGGTTTTAAAAGAAACATAACACGATTTTAAAAGTATAACATCAAATAGAAAATTAAGAAAATATTTGGATTATTAAGAAGCAAGTAAAGACTCCTATTTACTATATCAACAAATTGAGTTTTAGTAGTACGAGTGTTCTCTCATTAAAATTGCTTAAAGCCTCTTTCAAGTTCATTTAAGCTATGCCTACATTTATTAAGAGGGTCCTTTCGGCCTCATCTAACTAAACTAGACTCATTAAGTTCTCTTGGGAATTTCATCGAACTCCTTGTTGGCATAAATATGTCTATTACATAACCTAACATGTTTGATGCATTTCTCCCCAACCTAAACTTCTTCTTTTGACCATTCATTTAGGCATGTCACAAACACCATTATAGTGATCAAGCATAATGATATTCAATAAAAACAAGTCATCAAATCAACCATGGCAACAAATATGAAAATGAAGAACATAAATAAACCCTTTCATTAAGCATAGTGGAAAGTTATCAAAACTTACAACTCAAAATCCAAATAAAAATACTACACTACCATAGTTGAAAGAAAATAAAGACTACACTTAAGAAGAAAAATGACACAAATAACAACATAAGAAAATGAAAATAGTGGTTGAGGGGGATTACTTTCCAATGCCAAAGGCCTTTTCAAGAAACCCCCATCTTCCACTTAAATCCTCTCTTTTTCTCTCAATGGTGAATTTAGCTTCAAAAGAGTCGATCTCTCAAAGATGTGTATGAAAGGAGTATTTATAAGCATTTTCAAGCATCCACCAACCCTTAGCAAGTTGCCCACTTTATGTACAAGTTGGGCATTTGATGTACACAAGTTGTCCACTTTATCCATTTGGTGTCAACTTTGGTGTACTCATTTTGTACACATTTCTCAACTTGTGTACACCACTTGTACACTTTTTTCCACTTAATCAACTTTATTTCCATTTGGTTTCCACTTGTATACACCTTTTGTCCACTTCTATCCACTTTTTGAACAAAAAAAGGCCAAAAATTGCCATACTATTTTCTCTCCTTCCGGAATGGTCACTGTCATGACCACATTCTTTCCAGCATCATGGTCATGATGGCCTTCTGGTCACGGCCATGATAGATGGATGGTCAGTGACACGTCTTCGCACGCAGCGACGAATTTCATACTCTTTAAGCTGATTTTCTATGCACTTTATTCCATTGATCTTCCAACTTTAAAAACATATTTTTCATGCCTTTTCATATCTTTTCCATCTCATTTCATGCATTCCTCATCACCATACACAAAACATGAAAAGTGTCTACATTCGCCAATAATCAAGTACACTAGGGGAGAAAATGTTATACTTTAGTACTTGAATTATTATGTAAATTTAGGAAACATCAGTAACGGCTTGAATTCATTAAATACACTATTAAATATAAACATTCTCAACCAAATTCTAACTACATTTCTATTTAATAAGTAGTTAGTTTTTACAAATGAAAAAAAAAGGATAAAAAACGGTTGAACTAGCTTATTCTGAACTGTGGGAAACCGACAATTCAACAGTTTTAATAACCCTTAAACTGAAACCATCCTGTTAACTGCTTGTTTTCTTTGTACTAGTTTTGGTTTTGGCCAGTTTTGACCGGTCAGGTTTCTGTCTGGTTACGTGATTTCGGTTCAATTTAACCACCTCTACCGTAAAGGCTCATAATTGGGGTTGTCTTTTCAATATATTTGATCAACTCTAATGTCGATGTAGTTTTAACCTTTGGAATATTTTTAGGGTATCAAATTCACAAGGACGAGTACTAAATGTGATCTATCAAAAATAAAAAGCGATAAAACTCATGATTTAGTTTTGATGTTTACTAAAGCAAGAAGAATTTAATAAAACAAACAAGGACAAGTGTAAATGGATTCAAGTATATGAGATTAGTTAGGACAGTTGAGGTCCAATTGCTAATTCCTTCCTACTTGGTAAATGAATGAGGTCAACCTATGTTGGGTGTTCTCATCTCGAAAATCACTTAAACGCCATTTTCGGTTAGTAGATGTAGTAATCACATTTAGTAGGCTAATCCTAGCAGTTGAACTTACCTAAATTGAGCCCTTTAAGTGTCTCGGACATTTCATTAAACACATTGTCTACAAGGTATTTTTCTATCCTAAATCACACAGCATAAATGCATTTAACCTCTCTTACTATTACTCTTTCAATCCTTTTATTAGGATTGCTAAATAATGACAATTATTAAGGCTAATCATAATCATCAACAATACAAAATATGTAATTCAACCACAACAATTCAAGTAACTACAGATATAACCAATAAAACCCAAAACCCATCCATTGCTAAGCAAGAGTTATTTAATATTCTACATCTCATTGTGCTAACTTATTAAACTAAGCTAACATAACAAAAATAAACAAAACAAAATAATAAAAAGGAAAATAGAACAACGTCACCAAAAAAAAAAGATGAAGAGGTGGAAGATTGATTAATGATGTGGGCTTCTCTCCAAGTTTCCTTCAAGAAGACTCTAAGCCCAATATGGAAATCCAATAGGAGAGGTGAATTGGATTTTTGCTAGAAGTTTAAAACCTTTGAAAACTTTTCAACACTTTTGCAAAACAAACACTAGCTTAATTCAAAACACAACCATAATAAAAACAAAATTAAAGAGATGAAGTGTAATATCCCGCTTGTTTCGACTAGGTCTCTGTAGTTTTTTGTTCATCTTTGATTTGATCCAATCCTTGATGGTTGGAGATGTTGTTTGGATGTTGGTGGTGTTAGATAACTCTTGTTGTTTGAGTAAGCTTGGAGTTACTTGAGTAAGTAGGGAGTTACTCGAGTGAACGTGGGTGAATGGGTTGTTTTGAACCTTTTGTTGAGAGCTACTCGATTAGAATGTTGTGTTACTTGAGTAATCAAGGGTTGGGTCACTCGAGTAACGATTGATCTCGTTCGAGTAGGTTCATGCTTCATTGTTGTTCAGGAAATGGGACATACTCGAGTAAGTTTTTGACTTATTCGAATAGGTTCATGGAATGAGTATTAGGGGTTGTAAAATTGGGACTGTGGGAATCTAGAAACATCTAGGTTAAGCTTGAAATCATAAGAATCAAAGGTGTTCATAAATGGGTTTGAATCATTTTGGATTGGGTTGATTTTGGAGTGATTTCGAGTTATATTATTGGATTGGAGAGTAGATTAATGTTGTGGAGGTTATTTAAGGCCAATATGGGTGGTTGGTAACATTTTTTGTCGTTTAAACCGTGTTAGATGAATTTTGGAAATTTCTGGGAAGGGACTCACTCGAGTAAGATATCAACTTACTCGAGTGAGCCAAGTGGCCAGTTACTCGAGTAAGTCAAGGGGTCAGTTACTCGACTAAGCCTCTGGTTTACTCGAGTAAGTCGTGCTTTTGGGGGGCCAAGCTTGTAATTTTTTGTATTTTGCAATTTCTAAGAGCTAGGGGTTTAACTTGACGATTTTGACTATTTGGATGACTAGTTAGTAATGTGGGAATACTGTGAGGCCTATTTTTTAGTTCACCAATCTCGGGAAATAAAACGTAATTTTACATTGGGTCGGGGACCTAGCTGTAATTTTACTTAGATTCCAGATTTTGGGTCAAGAGTGGTAGATTCTCATTCGAGGTAGATTTTTAGTGACCTTGTGGGTGAGCATCTGCATTTGCATATCACGCATACGATATTGCCACAGTACTACATTTTGATGATTTTTGTTTTTGTATTTGTTCCAGTTTCCTGTACTTGCCCACACGAGCAGCCACCCGTTAGTGGTGTCTGATTGAATCCTTAGCATTGTATACCAGGTGAGTGAAATAGCAGCTTCAGACACATAGTTTGTGTCTTCTAAATTCTATGTTTTTGGTATGTCTGGTTTATTTCGTTTCTGATAAATAATATTTATATAAGGTATATAAATATTTTCTGCAATATATATATAGATATACACAAATACTTTGATATGAGGGTAAACGTAGCATTTGATATACCAATGCACATTCTATGCCCAGTTACCAGGGTTTTTGGTAGCCGTGTGTCTGACCAGATGCATGTATTCAATTTCAGTGGGATGGCAGAGTCCATCCTTATGATATAATCATCTGTCATTTTTAGGTCCCATATATGTTTTCGATATACGATATAATAGTATATATCTTCTGTATGTTTCTACCTATTGTTTGCTTTGGGTGCGAACGATTTCAAAATTTTTTTTTAATTATTATTTTGTATTAGCGTGTATACGTATATACCCTTATATATGCATGTGGTATTTATGAATTATTTGGAAAACATTTTTTGTGAGGCCTGGAGCCGATCTGTAGTGTTATTTCCTCACTAGAGATTCTTACCCTTTTAATTTATGTTTATTATCTATCTTCTTGTATCTTATTTCGCAGGTCCTATTTTGGCATTCAACAACCGTCCATCATCCTGATACTAGTGAGGCGTTCCATTTGATAGTGAGTGCCCTTTTGGTTCGTGCTCCTTTTGTTTTTTGTTAGAGCTCTACACCGAGTTATTGTTGGGTTATTGGGTCATATTTTGTCTTTTGGGATTTATACTTATTTTCTAATATATATATATACTTTTCACACTTACTCGATATTATGATTTGATTACGTATTATTTATTTACATATATTTTCAGTATAAATGTTTTTCTACTTATGAAACATTTTGGATAAATTTATGCTTTTGGGTAGAATGTCTGAATCTCTAAGACTTGTGTGAGATGGGCCAGACTTTTAGGTTGGTCTATCTTGTACTCCGGTCATAGTCCGAAAATGGGTCGTGACATGAAGGGTTAGGAAAACAAAGCCCAAATTTATAATGGTTCGATCCTCCTTGACCTACGTCCACTCCTCGAGCTCACTATAGAGTTTGAATCAACTAATAACTTATTCACTTATATGTGGAGGGAAACTGTTGCACCACTTTTTTTTAGGTTCACAAGCAACCTTTACACCTTGTTTTTGCTGGCCTAAACAAGAAAACCACTACCTCTCTTATTTTTCAAGGAAACAAACAAGGCAAACCTATACTTCCCTTCAAGCCTAACACCTAAGCTTGATTACAAGTGGATTTCAGATTTAGAAACAATATCTCACACCAACTCAATAAGTAAATAGCAAATCAAAGCTTAGTTGGTATGAAAAACTCAAGAACAAGAAGAGAGAGAATCAAGAATCAAATTGGCAAAGCTTGGGCACTCTCTCAATAATGTTCTTACTTTCCTCAGGACCGGGCGAGTTTATTTATAGGCATTCTCCCAAAAGTAGTCATTATGAAACCTAAAGTAGCTGTTGTGAGAGAATGGCAAAATCTAATTTTTTTAATGATGTTAGTCCATGCTACGTGTGTGCCATAGGTACTACGTACGTAGTCCATAAGTCCATCAGAGTGTTACACGCGGTGTTCTTCCTTCATCATGTGTTGCTTCAATTCTAGTAGCCACTTTTTGAAATAAATTGAAATAAGTTGGCTACTACATGCTTATACCTTCTTCTATGTGCATAGATAGTCAGTTCTACGTGCTTTGAACAAATATTCAATGTGCATTGACGTTTTCCAAGATCACACCTTTGATTCTTCACGTGACTATGTCAAGAATATTCAAATTCTTGAGGAGCATATGATTGCTTTGTCCATTTCTAAAATTGTCTTCGTCTACGTGCTTGGTATGCCTGCTATATGTGTAGATGAAATTTTTCAAAGGTGACGCCCTTACTCTTCTACGTGCGTTGTACAATGGTCAACGTATCTCTGACTTGTCTTGTGATCGCTCTTCAATTTTTATAGAAACCATGTCTATGTGCTTTGAGCACTCCTTTACGTGCATAGTAGAATTCCACTTTCAGACCATAATATATTGTAGTTCATCTACATGCCTTGAACCAGGCTTAACATGCATAGCAAAAATCTGGAGCTTTCTGCCTTCAATACCTCATGTCTACACGCATTGTATATCATATTTTGTGCATTCTAAAGTTTCATTGTCTTACAATGTTGCTGCTCTATGCACATTGCATCTAGTCTACGTACTTTGTGTTCGATTATATGCTCAAAGTGTCCATTCTGGAAAACCCAGTATATCTTTGACTTGATCAACGTGCATAGATCACGCCACAACATAACGTGCTTAGATCCTGAATCAATGTGCTTAGAGGGTTCATTAACATGCTTAGGTTAACTAGTTCAAGTGTTTTGTTAAATCATCAAAATTTAGAAGGAATTCACAAGCTTTGGTCAACAAAGACCCCCTTCTCTCTCTAGAACTTCCTCTCTTTCTTCAAAACTTGTTTTTTCTTTGGTGGAGAATGTCTAAAGATGCCTAATGAGGCAAGTTTTAAGAGTATTTATGTAATACCCCGAATAATTTTTATAAGTGTTTTTGGATACCGAATAATTTTTACAAGTATTTTTGGATAATTAAATTTGGAGAAATTATTTTGAATAATTATTAGTGTATAATTATTTTTGGAATAATTATTTTTGGATAATTATATTTGGAATAATTATTTTTGTATAATTATTTTAAATAAATTTGGGTAAAAATTTAAATTTTTATTTTTGGTGATTGAAGAGCTAATTTTATGTTTTAGA
Organism: Flueggea neowawraea; assembly: GCA_948243855.1. NCBI lineage: Eukaryota > Viridiplantae > Streptophyta > Magnoliopsida > Malpighiales > Phyllanthaceae > Flueggea > Flueggea neowawraea. The sequence goes on along the minus strand of CAODLS011111890.1, from coordinate 3,626 downwards.
TGTTAATTGGGTGATTAATGAAGGTTATGAGTGATTTGGAGGTGTTTTGGATAAGTGAAAAATGGATTAAAATTGAAAATAAAATCTGGAAGAAAAGAGGGGTGACATTCGGTTGGGTTATTTACTGGTTTGGTTTATCGATTTGGTCCACTGGTTTAATCAGTTGGGTTGATTCATACTAAGTTGGTTTGGTTTATTTTTGTGAAATGATTTGGGTTTTGAAGATGGCTGCAAAATTCATTAGTGGGTTGATTGGGTTCTTTTTATGGACTGGTTTAGTTAAGTTTGATTTTTGAATTGGTTCGGTTTTGGCTGTTGGGGTTGGTTGACTGGTTCGGTTTGACTGGTTCGGCTTGGACTAGTCAGCGGGTTCGGTTTGGCTGCTGCTGCCCCTTCTCTTCTTTTAAAACCTAGTCGACCCGACCGACCAAACCAACCGACATTCATCTTCTTTCTTCGACTTCACTGTTCACAAAACCCAGAATTTTGTCTCTCTCTCTTCAGAATTCTCTCTCTTCGTTCCTCTTCCATTTTCACACCAAGATAAGGTTATTTTCTCTTTCTCTCTCCTATTCTTGCTTGGTTTCATAGTTAAACCGATGGGTTTGAGTAAGTTTCGATTTTTGGTTCGGATTTCTGTAATTTTTTGGATGGATTTGAGTTGGTTTTTGTTGGATAATGATAGATTGAGGTTGAAAATGCATGAATCTAGCTTAAAAATGGAAGATTGATGATTTTTCATTGATGGGTCATTTTGGTCCAAAAATGGGTATTTCGGTTCGGAATGATTTTGAGTTTTTTGGTGTAAACCGAAGCTAGATTTAGGTTCAATGGATTGTTTAGAGTAGATTGAAACCATCGGGAACATCGGGTTTCGCTTGGTTCGGGATTTGGGGTATTTTTGGAATAATTTTCGTCGCGATGACTAAATTGAAAATTTTGATTTTTCTGGAAAAATTGGAGGACTGGGTTTGATATTTTCCATAAGGGTCATATTTGTAATTTTGAAAAAATATGGAATAGATTTGTAATTTTTGAAAATATTAGGTAATTTTGTAATTTTGGGAAAATTGAGGTTTTAATTGTAAATTGAGTTATTTGGAGGATTTAATTATAAATTCTAAAATTTTTGGGTTAATTATTAATTTCTAGAATTTTTGGGAATTAATTAGTAATTTTTAAGGTTTTAGGATCTGAAGTGTAATTTTACAAAGGTTGAGGACTAATTCGTAATTTTACACTAATTTTGATTTTTTTGCCGTGAGTGATAGATCTTCAATCGAAATAGGATTTTTGACGCTGATGGCGTCCGAGTCTGCATTTGCATTTCATATGTGTTCTATATTGCCACAATCATCGTATTAATTTGTTTGTAAAATATTTTGTTTCAGCTCGATTCGGTTTCCGAGGCGACCAGCCATCGACCGACGATCAGTGAGTTTGGAAGCTCGGCATCCAGGTGAGTGGATGACAGCTTCAGACACATAGGCTGTGTCTCTTTAACGTATATTTGTTTTGTTATGCTATCACCATAGCATGTAAATTGGACTAATCTAAGGATTGATTAAATTAAATAATTTGGATTATGTGAATAAAGATTCACTTCTTTGTTTTTGGGAAAATTTCATATATATTCATATATATATGTTTTCCACTGTTTTTGATGTTGAGTGCATGCGTTGTTTTGAATGTTAAGAGTTTTGTTTTGGTTTCTGATCTGTAAGCTTTGTTCTATGAACTCGATTTGGAAAATGTGACACGTTTTTCGATAAACAGTATTTGTTTGGATTTTTGAATAACTTTTCAAAAATAAAGATTCGTTTTCTGAAAAAATATATATTTATATATATATTTGAATTATGGAATTGATTTGGAAGATGATATATATATGCTATATCGTATATATCTGATTTGTTTTGATATGCTCGGTCACATGACCATTATGTTTTGGATTTAAATATATTATATAATATTTTGGAGATGATACACCTATGCTATGGGGTACGTAGCCTTTGGTATACCAATGCATGTTATGGCCTAGCTATCGGGGCAGACGATAGTCATGTTGTCCTGATCAAATACATGGTTTGATTATGGATTAGTGGCAGAGTCCACAATCATTATACGGTGGTGGAATGACTCGAATCTCACCACACTATGTTTATGGTCCCTATCCATGATATATGTTTTTGACTACGGTATTTATGAAATATGTTTTGATTTTTAACGGTGGTGCGGCAAAACTCAACTAGTGGCGATGGTGGGCAAACCTCAGGAGTTGAGATGAAGTCCTTGAGTTTAGGCAAATCCCACATATGCAGGTTGAGTATAGGCAAATCCCACACTAATAAGAAATGATTTTGAAAATAATATTATTAGTATTATGATGCCTACAAGACAAAGTTTTGATTATGAAGTTTTGAGAAAAACTATAAAGGTTTTGAGTTCTGTTTTTGAAACGCTTTGGTAATAGTTTTAAAAGAAAGGGTTTTCGAAAGTTTTGAAGTATTTTAAGATGTTTTATTTGAAACCTTTGTTAAAGCAAAAGGTTTTCAAAAGAATCTTATTTGGGTTTTAAAGTATCTGAGTTTTAGTTATTTTGAAAATATTCTGGAAAATAATGCCTACTTGGCGAAGTTTTGAACTCTGATAAGAGTTTTCGGTAAAGGGTTTAGATTTCTGAAATACTTAGTACAACCTAAAAGGGTTTTGTTTTGAAAGCTCCGATAAGATAAAACGGTTTTTGAAAGGTTTTGCTTTGATTTTGGAAAGTATGACAGCTTTAAAAAAGTTTGGAAAATATTCTTGAAAGATTCTGGTTTAGTTCCAGAAGGATTTCGTGCATGTTGTTTGCTTTGGTTGCAAACGATTTCGAAGTGTTTTCATGGAAATCATACTATGTATATAGTGTATATGTAATAACTTGAATATTTTTGACTAATTTTGGGTAAATTTTCCATTGAAAATTTTTTTCGAATTAATTATTTTTGAATGATTAATTTTAATTTAAAATATCATTAAAGTAATTAATGATATTTTTTGGAGTATAAATATTTTTTTGTGTTAATATGATTTTTGAGGTGTTTTGTGAAATTAAATTAAGTTAAAATTGGTTGGAATTGAAAAAAAGAAAGAAAATGGAAGAAAATAAATCAGAAAATGGACTACAGGTCGTCTGCCATTTGGTCCAAACAGCGCGTCGTTTAGGCGTGTATGCACAGTCGTCCGCGTGAAAGAAAGAAACGACATGTCGTTCGCGTCGAAGAAGAAACGACTTGTCGTTTGTGTTGATAAAAGATGTGTCGTTCGTTCGGAAGAGAAAACGACGTGTCGTTTGAGTTGTCAAACGACGTGTCGTTCGCAACGCCAGACGACCGGTCGTTCGCGTCAACAGTGATATGCTTCTGACTTAAACGAAACGACGTCGTTTTGCCAAGCAAAAATGACCCCGTTTTGCACCGACTCCAGTAGCCATTTTTTTTTTCTTCTTCTTCGTTTCTTTCATTCTCCACCGAAGCTTTCTCTCTCTCTCTTGTCTCTCTCTCATCATCAGACACTCTCTCTCTCGTCTCTCTCTCTTCCTCGTCGGCCGAACCCATTTCCCGAGGTAATCTCTTTCTCTCTCC
>CAODLS011111584.1:0-13210 GCA_948243855.1 Flueggea neowawraea | reverse complement strand
ATTCCTCATGTAGGAGTCGATAGTGAGTTTCAATCAGATGACTCAAATATCACCACTACATGAAAGCTACTTGTGACAATAATCCATGAAGTGCTTTCATAATGGGTCAGTCCAATTCATGTTCCCTAATATGTATCTATGTTCTAAGTTGATATCCCATATTCATAATCAGTAAATCGTGATTATACACTTAGCAACATACTAACTTTAATTCATTATCATTCCCATGATAATAATCGGTTAGGGACATTTAGAATAGTATCATTTTATCCTTATGGTTTTATTATCAAGTCACGCATTTGATGGCATAAGGAAGAATAAATAACTCAAAGAGTTTTATCTTCATAAAACATTCAATATTTCATAGAAATGAATTGTCTCTTTATTAAATAAACCAAATGACAATGTATACATGATTGGACTATGGCACAAAAATAACAGTTGATGATTGTTCCGTTTCTTCTTCCGCTGGTTCTTTTGTTGACGAATAATTTGTAGTATCATCAGCAATAAAAAACTGAGACGAAAAAAGAATACATACACCAGTAGGGTGAAAAACAAATTATTATTGTTACAATAAAAAACTCACTTAACTTGAAACATAAATTTCAATTAAGTGATTGGGGAGCAATAGTGACAAGTCTAAACCAAAACATCAATAATTGCACTATGAAAAAGAATTAAATAACAAGTATAGAAGAATCCAGAATGACTATCCAACAACTAAGTTCTAGTAAAAAAAATCCTCTGAAGCTGGAGCTGCATCTAAAGAAGTAAGCTCAAAGTCTGAAGGGACTGAAGGAAATCTGTTTAAATCAATCTAGCACTTAGTAGAATCTCTCAATTCCTCATCCAAAGTTGAAATTCGGTCATCTAAGATAGGCTCCAAACTAGGCAATTTGGGGGCTTTGAGCTTGGAAATCCACACTCTGGATCAGGTAAAATAATTCCCGAATTAAGCAAGCCATGCTCCAAAATGAAAAAAAAAAAGGACACATACCTTTGAAATCATTGTCTAGTGCTTTAATCGTCTGGACCATTAGAATATTTGGTCTAAAAGCCAAACTCATAGTTATTAAGACTCGTGCTAGGTTGTTCTGGTAAAATAACACATTGTTCGGATCTTCAACTTCATCACTAGCCATGAATGACATTAAATGCCTCAACCGTTTGAATCACTGGATTGGAAGTCGAATCAATGGTTATTAAGCCTCGAGTTAGGTTAGCATTTCTGGCAAAATCGCACATTGTTTAACTCTTCGATTTCTCCTCCGACCACCATCCAGCCACCATCATCAACTTGTAAAATCTTTGAAAAATACATAGAGATACCAAGAAAACACAAGTATAACTTCTAGCAATATCAAAAAAAAAAGAATAAAAAAGGAGTTTTTTTTAAAAGAAAAGGATTGTAAAAAAAAAAGGAGTTAAAAAAAGAGAGAAAGAAGGAGTTAAAAAAAGAAATGGGAACAGTCATGCGCCTTAAGAATACAGAAGAAATTAGGCCATGATAAGAGGAGGTAGTCGGTTTAGGTGGTAAATGTGCTTGCCCATCTCGTGATAGTTCGGAGGTTTGAACATCCAGATCCTCAACTTATGAAGAATTTTTTATCAAATAGTCAGACCAACTAAACGATATGTAGTTTGCCTTAGGAATTCTGTTCCAGCAAACGACGCATTGTTTGGGTATGATGAATAATCAGCCGTCCAATGCATTGAGGAAGCATAAAATTCAGAGAGAATAATGGATCTGTGACTCGAACATAAGACCAGTAGCCATGGTTGAGTGAACAAACCATCTCTTCTGGTTGCTCTTTATGTTAGAATGCCAAATGGTATTGGATAAAATGTTTATTATCATTGGCTTTTAGGCTACATACCACCATTCTCAGATTTTCTATTCCACCATCCACCACGTTTAGTTGTTTGTTTGCTTCTCACCACCATCATCCAACTCTATAAACCTACAAGATAGCAAGAAAAAAATTACTAATTAACACAAAAATATTCTCCAAGAATTGTACAAAAGAAAAAAAAAAAGGGACCAAGCCATAAGAAGAAAAGCAAAAGAGGAAATTGTCACCTAAAAACAGAGATGTTTAGCTAGAGTTCTCTGAATTGGAAGAAGATGGTGAATGACAGAAAGAGGCTAAAAGGTGCTTGCAGATGGGATTAAATAATAGGTCCCTAAGAAGTGCAGTCTACTTAGATCAACGGTCATGCCCCTTAAAAGCCATGATTAGAGGAGGTGGTCGGTTTAGGTGGTAAATGTACTTGTCCATCTCACAATAAGTCGGAGGTTCGAACATCCGGATCCTCAACTTATGAAGAATTTTTATCCGATAGTCATACCAACTAAACAATATGTAGTTTGTCTTAAGAGTTATGTTCTGGCAAACGACGCGTCGTCCGGTATGATGAATGGTTGATTGTACAATGCATTGAGGAAGCATAAAATTTAGAGAAAATAGCGGATTTGGGACTCGAACTCAAGACCAGTAGCCATGGTTGAGTGAACAAGCCATCTCCTTTGGCTACTAAATGGTGTGGCATAGAACCTTTTTCATGGTTGGCCTTTACGCTACACAACACCATTCTCAGATTTTCTATTCTATCATCCACCAATTTTAGTTGTTTGTTTGCTTCTCACCACCATCATCCGACTCCAAAAACTTGTAAGATAGCAAGAAAAAATTACTAATTAACACACAAATATTCTCCAAGAATTGTACAAAAGAAAAAAAAAAGGATCGAGCCATAAGAAGAAAAGAAAAAGAGGAAATTTTCACCTAAAAACAGAGATGTTTAGCTGGAGTTCTCAGAATTGGAAGAAGATGGTGAATGACAGAAAGAGGCTGAAAGGTGCTTACGGATGGGATTAAATAATACGGCAAAATCCACGGTCCCTGTGGGCTGGAGTCTATTTAGATGAATAGTCATGCCCATTAAGAATATAGACAAAATTAGGCCATGATAAGATGAGGTGGTCGATTCAGGTGGTAAATCTGCTTGCACATCCCACGATAGGTCGGAGGTTCAAACATTCGGATTCTCAACTTATGAAGAATTTTTTATCAAATAGTCAGACCAACTAAATGATATGTAGTTTGCCTCAAGATTTTTGTTCCGGCAAATGACAAGTCATCTGGGTATGATGAACGGTCGGTCGTCCAATGCGTTGAGGAAGCATAAAATTCAGAGAAATAGCGGATCTAGGACTCGAACTTAGGACCTATAGCCATGATTAAGTAAACAAACAATCTCTTCTGGCTGCTATTTATGTTGAAATTCCAAATGGTGTTGCATAAAGCTTTTTTATTGTTGGCTTTTAGGCTACTCAATGCCATTCTCAGATTTACTATTCCACCATCCACCACTTTTAGTTGTTCGTTTACGTCTCACCACCATCATCCACCTCCAAAAACCTGTAAGATAGCAAGAAAAAAATTACTACTTAACACACAAATATTCTCTAAGAATTTTATAAAAGAAACAGAAAGGACCGAGCCACAAAAACAAAAGCAAAAGAGGAAATTGTCACCTAAAAATAGAGATGTTTAGCTGGAGTTCTCAGAATTGGAAGAAGATGGTGAATGAAGGAAAGAGGCTGAAAGGTGCTTGCGGATGGGATTAAATAATACGGCAAAATCTATAGCGGTCCTTGAGGTTTTGTTATATCTTTCTCGTGGTCCCTCAGGTTTCAAAATTAATCGTTGTGATCCCTCGCTCTTAACTCTATTTATTTTTTTAACAGGAAACACAATAAGACAAAATTACCCTCCATTTTAAAATCAATTTACTCCAAAAAATCACTCAAACCTTCTTTCTCTTTCTGCCCCAAAACTCAATTATCTCTCTTCCAACCCCTTTCCCCCTTCCTCGTCACCCTCTTTCATCTTCTTCTTCTCTCATCACCTTCACCCTTCTCTCTCTCTCATTTCCGTCACTGGATTTCATCAAATCTGGGTTTTGATTTCTCAAATTTGGAATAGAGCTAAGATTTGATTTCTTAAATTTGGAATAGAGATAAGATTTTTTTTCTTCTCAAATCTTGAATGCATATATTTCCTCAGTGGTTTTATCAAATCTAAAGTGTAGCTCTTCTGGTTTTTATTTTTGAAATTCATTGCAACTGATACGATTTTGATTTCTCTGAGTTTGATTTTTGAAATTGATTAGGTTTGCTCCTTTGAGTTCTGTTGAGTTTTTTATTTTATCGTTTTTCTTAAGATTTCTTCTTTGTTTTCATGAATGGGTTAATCAAATCTATGAGATAAATGATATTTCTGAATTGCAGAAGGATTGCTCAACTAAAGGAGAACAAACGTCAAATTGTTGTTGAAGATGTCATGTATATGATATTTCAATTTATGGGGCTATTGTTTTGGATTCAAAATGGTGGTGATCAGTGTTTTAGAGGGGAAGAAAGATAGCTAGAAGGATGGGTGGTGACATAAATTTTGGTGGATCTGTTTCTATAACTGGTGTTTTAATAGGAATCTAGGTTTTGATGCAATTGAAATAAGGGTTTGTTGGGTTTAGATGCAATTGAAATCTGGGCTAGATTGGAATTTGCCCTTTTTTTAAAATTTTCTGGAAGCCAATTTAAACGGTTTCCAATGGCTCCAAACTAGTTTAGGATCCTGATTTTGATGCTAGTACATATTTTCTCCTACTTTTAGATGCCAATATTGTCCAAACCACTATGATGTCAATGCCATATGTAGTTCTAACTTGTTTTTGCACATTTTTAGAGATTTGTTTTGTTATTTTATGTTGGATTTTGATTATTTTTTGCTACATCAATGTTGATTTTTTTTTTGTTTGAGTTAATTTCTTTTGAGTGGAGAAGATGGGAGAAAGAGAGAGAGGGAGAGAGATAGAAAGAGGGGCGGACAGAGATTTGGTGGTGGAAGGATGAGAGAGAGAGATGGAGAGTGAATGTGTGTGCATAGTGGTGGAAGTAGGAGAGAGATAAAGTATAGAGGGAGAGGGATCCTTTTTTGTTAGAAGAAAATAAAAAAGAATATGAGGGCAATTTTGTCATTAAATTAGTAAAATTTGTAGGTTCTTGTGCCACATCAAATTTTCTGTTATATTTGACTAACGGTGCTAGAGTAAGGGATCAAAATGACTAATTTTGAAACCTGAAAGACCACGATAGAGATATGACCAAACTTGAGGGACTGCCATAGAATATATCCTAAATAATACTAGCGTTGAAAGCCTTGTATGGAAAGTAAATTAAGCAGATTTGGAGGATAAAACGTTAAAAAAAAAAAAAAAGAGGAAACAAATCATGTAGAGGAATCAAAAAATAAATTAAGGCATGTTAACTGTTGCTAGTAGGGTACCTTAAGCTTTGGCTTCTAAATTTAGTTTTTACGTTAAATTTGATGGCATATATCAAATTTGAATCTTATTATCGTCCTTCTTAGAGAGTATCCGTAATTTTTTTTGTGAATTTAATTAAATTTTGGTTTGTTCTTCTCTCATTTTAAACTTTAATTTGAAAATCAACCTCAAGGAATATGCAAATTAAATCTCACAAATAAATAAGGGACAATTATATTAGCGTCCATATATTTTATCGTAATTTCTTATTGTGTCGTCAAATTTTGAAAAAGTTTCTATTGCATCTCTACTTATAAACTGGGTCAACCCAAAACACATTTTGAAAATCTAATCCTGATATTTGTTTTTTCTAGTTTACATATAAATGTTTTGTGCAGAATCTGTGATACTAAGATTAGGTATTTAGGATTTGTTATGAGCTAACGCAGTTTACAAACAGATATGCAATAAGAGTTTTATCAAAAATTAGAAAGGTAATAAGAAATTATGATAAAATAAAAAGGCGACATAGTAATTTTTCTAATAAATAATTTAGTCTTGATGAGCAAAAATTGGCTCGAGAAAAAAAAATTGACGCTCAAACGTTTAAGTACCTATTATATAAACCAATAATCAACATGGGATTCGGGGCGGCAAATTAATAGGATCCTTAAAGTTGAAGTTCAAACATACATGTGATTTCTTAGTTATAAATGTTGCTCAGTTGAAAATGCATGTTGATTTTGTGGGAAGAATTTTTAAATTTGATTTCTATTAAACACGTTGAGGATGAAGAATCGTAGTTGTGATCAACAGTAATGAATTTAAGATTATTTTCATTTAGAGGTATTTTTGAATAGCATTACAAAAATTAAATAATAATTTTAATGATGAATGAATGGACGATGATTAAATTAAAAATTTAATTATTTATTATTTTAAATTTAAGAATTTAAAAATTATTATAATAAAAATTTATATATGAAACCTGGTCACGCGGGAATCACATGACCAGCCTTGAATCTGTGCTGGGTGATCAAGTATCAAACAAAATTAATATCAGACCACAAAAAACAAATCAGAATACCTGTAATTTGAGAAAAAGAAAAAAGCGATGGGAATGACTTATAGACGTGTATAATGACTTATGCACTTATATGTAAGCATGAAGTCATTGTTTAATGTTTGACTTGGTCCAACTTAATTCTAAATCGAAGCAATTTTCTAAAAATAAAGCCAACAACTTTAATTTACCTGTAATTTGTATGTGATTGTGTCATTCTTGCGTTGAAGCCGTAAACAGTGGGTCTTTCAAAATGTACATTCTCTTCAAACACCACCCACAAAACCATGATTCCTTTCCACTAATCCTTAATTACATGGAATTGTCATTACATGTGCGTTTTACAACATTATTATTTTTATCCTTTTTAAATTGTAGAAAATTGACTTGGCTTAATTGTTCTTTTTAAAGAGGAGTTTTGAGCTATAATTTGAAAAAAAATTAAGGAAATCACTGAAAATTGTGATAGTTAGAGTGATATACGAATTTTTTTTTCTTTTAACTAAGTTAAATTTTAAGACATGTTAAGAAGAGCCCAAAATGCAATTATAAAGAGAAATTTTAAGACTCGATAGGAAGAGTTTACAATCCGCAACAATTTTGTCCAGTTCGAATTAGGTTAGTTAGCTAGTATAGATATGTAAATATTTAGTGGTAATTTGACAAAAAAATAGGAAGGAAATCGCATGGTGTGTAAATTAATGTCGACCTACCATAAGCTACAAGCATGTACTGTCGACCAAGAGCTATAAGCATATATAAGGGGGAGGGATGCATTTGATAAATTCTATCGTTTTACGAAATTGTTTGAGCACCAACCTTTCTGCTTGGTTTTGTAAATCATGAAGGTAAGTCATTTCATAAACGAGTGATCTTGTTATTAGTTCCGTTACTGACTTGGAATTCACTTAACGCAGAAAGTTTCCTAAATTATTATTTTCTTTTTGTATTTTAGCCATGGTATTCATTATCCAAACACTATAGAGTATATATATTTACTCTTGTACTTCTCAGAAATCTCTCTTATTATTGTCTTGAAAGTAATTATGCGTCTATGATTCTCTAATTTAGAGTTTCAGAACTAAATAAAAAAATTATGAACACAGAAATACTCTCTCTCTCTACATAAATATATATTGGAATAATTCCATAATAATTAACCTTAGAAGAATACATGATCAATTTTCTTGGGAATATTTCATTAGTAGAACTAAGATGAAGTTTATATAGTTCAAGTGCGGATATGTTAAGGTAGCATATCAAAATATAGTATATTAATTATTACTATTTATGTATATACAACTTTTTTTTACTCTCTTTTTTTTTTTATTATATAATCTACTAAATCTACGAATTCATTATCTAGTTTTAAGTCTACCACGATTTGTTACAGCAAATTTTTCTCCGCGGTCAATGATACGCAGCAAAAAATTGTGATCAAGGTAGAAAAAGGCCTTGACAAATGCCGGAAAAAGGCCTTGAAGATAGCTGCTAAGCAAGATGGTATGATTTATTTTTTCTCAGTTAGAACTTTTATAATGACTAATGTTTGCATTTAAAACGTGGTTTTGATCATTTCTTAATCTCTATGTTCTCTCTCTCCCCCCCCCCCCAATATGTAAAAGAATAAATTTACTGATATTTAGGCTTAATATGTTAGATATATAGTTCTCGAACTATATATTATCGATTTTGCCCTGAAATTCTTCAATTAATTATCGATATATGGTTCTCGAACTATATATTATTGATTTTGTCCTTATACTCTTCAATTAATTGTGGTTCACTCGTAATTCCCGAATGATTATTTTTTTTATATTTTATAATTAAATAAAAAAAAATTATATTAATATCTATAAGATTTATCATAATATCTAATTACGTCACCGAATTTTTAAAAAACTGTCTCTAAATATTAACGGCTTTAGTTTTACCTAATAAAAAATAAAAAAAATATTAATATACCCTTGTATTTTTTTTTTAATTTTCTACTCAAACCATCCAAAAAAAAAAACCAAAGTGCCCTCTCTCTTTCAATTCACTCTCTCTTTCTCCACCAAACTCTCCGGCGCACGCGCTCTCTCTTATCACCGCTACCACCATCTCTTCGCGTGCTTTCTCTAACTAGTCCTGTTTCTTCCTCGTGTGGAGGTGAAAATGGGTTTGATTTCTCTTCTCGCTCTCTCTCCACCGTCGCCACCATCTCTTCTCGCTCTCTCTCCACGGCATTCTCTCTCTAACTAGTCTTGGTTCTTCCTCGAGTGGAGGTGAGAATGGGTTTGATTGATGATTTCCCGCCGAAGATGTTTGATTGGGTTGTTGAATGTTTTTGTAGTGATGGGTGAAAGTAGGTGGAGATGGGAAGCGTTGGGTCTCAAAAAGCCCTTACCTGTGTGCTCAAATCATCACCAATTGAAGGCATGAGTACTAAATCCTTAGAAGTGGATTTGATGTTTGCAGTGAAGTACGTCGCTCTTAGATTTGATTTTTGTTCGTCGAATGGTTTTGTTCTGCCGCTATTTTGTAAGTTTCATTCTATGGTCTGATTTTGAAATGCTATTGGTGGAATTCATGTTGGTTTAGTAGCCGGTCGAGATTCAAGGTTTAATCTGTGTTTTGTTCATGTTATTTCAATTACTGTACAAATTGTTGAAGGGGTTTGTTAAAAGTGTAACCCATTTTTATTCAATTAAATTGGCAATTATTTTCACTACACGTTCAAGAAGTGTGACCGGTCCTGATTCTGGGATTTTAATATTTCAATGTCACTTCAAAAAGAACTGTTGTTCGAAAAGGACGTGACTGGTGTGGTGGGTTTTGCTGATGGTGGTGGTGATGGTGACTAGGTATGGTTAGTTTGGGTTTGGTAGTGGTGGAGCTAGGGATGGTTATTGATACCTTACTCGACGGTATAGATTATTCATATTCAATCAAAGTCGTTGTTAATTGTTTTGATTTGGTATGGATATGAATACAGAAAAAATCTGTATTTTATTGTATGAATATGAACATAAAAATATCTTATTCCAACTTATATCCTTGCTTGTTAGCTGTTATCAATAGTTGCAATATATATATATATAGAGAGAGAAGGAGGGACACAGAGAGAGGGAGGAAGGGAGGGAGGAAATTGGTTTATAACAAGAACGGCACTACAAATGTATTTTACTAAATATTGCAGTTTTTATATAGTTAGAATGAGATGTTACTATTAAAAAATTATTATAGTTTTATATTTAAAGAACTTATTATAAATAAAATATTTTAGTTAAAATTTTTGTATGTAAAATTATTCATATAGTATTGACATAAAAAAATAAAAATTGATTAAAAATACTTTATTAGTTATATACATAATATGATATGATTAATAATACCTCATCCGTTATTCATACCAACATCAATCACAAATATAACATATAATACTTATTTTGATCTTATATTTTCTCCACAATATGATATTAGAATTAAAACTATAATTTAGAGGTAGTAATAGGAATATTGAAAACACTGCTCATCTTTATTCTTGTATAGTATTTTAAACTATAAATTTTGTATAAATTTTTCATCAAGTGATAACTTATTATATTACTATTCCATTAAAACATTCAGTTGCAAATTATAACTTTTATGTTATGTTGTGTGAATATAAGATTTCATATTGTCTCCTATATTTTTTTAATCTATTATTTTAAATTAGTGATTTATTATTTTTTAAGTTAATTAACTAAATTTATATCATGAATAAATAGATACCTTACGAGTAAATAAATACCTTATAAATAGGGTACGAGTGATAATTTTTTATCACCCATACGAGTACAGGTAAAATATGGATATAAAATATGAACTACATGTACGAATAAGAGTATTGATACATCCTACTCATATTTTACCCATTGTCATTCCTAATGGTGGTGGATGACTAGTTGCAGTGGTTTGTTTAGGTTGGTGGTTATGGTGGTGATACTGATTGTGGGTTTTTTTGTCAACAGAGAGAGGAAATCAAGGAATGAGGGCATAATAATCATTATAACTATGACACATGCTGCGTCATCAAAAGTGACGTGTTCGTTTAATTCTAGCTGACAGCGTTTAAAAACAAATACTAATAAAAGCATTTTCAAAATTTAGAAATGCAATAAGAGATTATAGTAAACATCATTATCTCTGATGTAATTCCCCCTTAAATATATACAAATTTATTTGTCTTTTGGACCCGAAAAGTGTGATTATATTGAGAGACTTATGGTTAGAATACATGGTTCAACAACCTACGGCAAAACTCATTAATGGTTTAGGGACCATCTGATGTATAATGACTATTAATTAATTAGTAAAAGATATATTTTCTTAAAATTAAGCTCAATATTTATGATTCTTCCTCCAAAATAAAATATGTACATGATTTTTGTACACATATAGGTGTAACTTCAGTGGCACTGGAAGGACCAGAGAAAGACGAGGTAGTGGTGGTAGGAGAAGAAGTTAATACTGCAACCTAGGCACTCTTTCTAGGGAAGAAATTGCATCATGCATTCATAGTGAGCGTTGAAGAAGTGAAAGCCTAAACCACCAGAGCCTACAAAGGAAGAACCACCAAAGTGTGAGATTTGCAAATCAATATGTTGTGCCAGACCAAATAGTTGCATGTACAGTTGCCTATCAATGCCCATGTATACTGTGGTTCCTTGTGATAATGCAGGTCCCAATTGCATTATCATGTGAAGAAATTAATTGTTGCTTTAATTTATTTATTGAAGTATTCTTTTTTTCTTATTTTCCATGTGTGGTGTCTTGTTTTTTAAGCAATCCAATTATTTGCAGTGTGATGGTAGTTGTTTGGAGTGGTTGGATTAATTTATTATGATAATGGCATGACTATATGAAATGCCCTGAATATATCATCTGGTTTTATATATAGAATCGATTTCAGTGGTATTCAGTAACACAAAACCTCGTATTGACCATAACTATTGAAGATGATGTATTAACTATTTCAGATCATTTTTTTTAATTAATTTTTAATTCCGTTCTGAGAAATTTGGTAACTGATTAACGAAATTTTATACTATAAAAATTTGAACTCACAAGAGTATTCATTGTCATTTCAATTATACATGGAGTTGCATATATTCATGCCTATTAAAGCATTTACTGTTGCTTTTAGATTAGCTACTGTTGTCCTTTTATATCTATGCGACATGTCGTCTTTTCCAAAAGTATGAAGACGCGTCCTGGCTTTCCATGCTTAAAGGCAATCCGCCGTCTAGAGTTGAAAGGGTTTTACATGCAGAGCGACATGTCATCTCCTAGATAAATTGACGACTTGTCGAATTTTTCAACTCTTAGAACGAATTGTCATGAAAAATCGTTACTATCGTCTTCGAATGAAGACTAGCCACTCTAAAGCCATCCGAAAATTACAGCAAATTTCTATCTAACCCTATACTCCTATAATCTATTATCGACTACATCGGAAAGAAATTAAAACCTTATAATTCAATCCACTCTATATAGTTGTACAACCAACCTAACTGAATTATGTAGTGTAATCTATGTGTAAAATCTATCTTATTGATGTTTCGATGAGTTGATCAAATTTTCAACGATAAACTATTAAAAGAATTTGGTTTTAATTAAGTCTCTCAATTAATTTTCATTCACTAAATATTCCTTAACCATAATTTTTGTTTATCTTAAGTCAATAAAATATTACTCCTTCCGTTCCATAAAAATAGATCACAATGCTATTTTCATAAAAATTAAGAAAATTAGTTAGAGTTATTAATTTAGGCAAACTTTCCTTTTTTTATTTGTCCCACAACAATAGACAAACTTTCCTTTCTTATTCGTCCTAAATTATAAACTTATTTCCTTTTTAAGATTAATAGTTTTTTGTTATTTTATTATATTGTCCATTCTTTAATACATTGAAAATTGTGTTATTAATTGTTAAGATATAATTTTAAGAATACTATTGAAAAACTCTTCTAAAATTTAATTATTCCAACTAATTTTCTTAATCCATATAAAAAAGTCAACAAACCTACATTTATGGGACGGATGGAGTATTATACATTTAAATAGGGACAATATTGTACAATTGACATTAATTATTAATATTAAAAAGAAAATAAACCTATAATTTGAAATAAACTAAAAAGAAAACAAGGCCAGTTTTTATGGGACAGAAGTGTATTAATTTTGGCCTTGAATTCCGTAATCGTTAACGACTGAAGACAAATTAACAAAATGACTTACAAATAATTTACTTTGACTTATGCAAACTACGCATGCACCTAATTAGAGACTTCATTTCTTTCGGACACAACACAGCGCACTTATATATAATTTACTTTGGTCCCTTTAACTATATGGAGGTATCAGTGCATGTTACTTCTTAGAACTTTATCATTTGTTTATTCTTTTGATTAAATTAAATTGACTTGACTTTCTTTCTTTCTTTCTTTCTTTTTTGTTTTTGTTTTGAAAGATGAGCTGTGCTATGATGTCTAAATTCATGGTGGTGGAATAAACATATGTAATTGCATATATAAGGGAGGGAGGCACTTCAGCTTCTTTCGTGTAATTACGAATTAAATTGTTACACATTCAACTCTCGCTTTTGTAAAATACTCTATACAACACCAGCCATTATTTCTGCTTGGATTTCTAAATCATGAAGGTATGTCATCTCTCAAGAGAGTTATATCGTTTCTAATTCTACTTCCATCGTTGACTATAATTCAATTAACACAAAAACTTCCCTAATAACTTTTTTGCTTTTTTATTTTAGCCATGCTAGTTAAA
>CAODLS011111498.1:0-14545 GCA_948243855.1 Flueggea neowawraea | reverse complement strand
GAATTTTGATAGTTCAGTCATATTTGTGTTGGTAACTTGTACTTGCTGTAATATCGTTGTTATATATGCAAATGTTGTTATATGTTACAGAGTTATGTAAATATATGTTATATAGGTATGGGTGTTACAATTTCATAGCATAATAGACATGCATTTCATCATTTGAAATCATAATAAATATATATATATATATATATATATATATATATATATATATCCATTTCATAAAACATAAGGTTGATTATAAAAATCACATAATCATTTTATTCATTTAACCAATCCTTAAATTAGTCCATTTTCATAATCATGTTCAGTACATTATAAAACATAATAGGAGTTCCAAGACACAACCTATGTGTTTGAAGCTGTTATCCATTCATCTGGATGTTCAAGCTGGATCACCAGTCAAGCCCCACTGGTCGGTGGCTGGCCTCGCTGGTACGAACAAGAAGCTGAACATGGACATACATAACATAAATCAAAATGTGGTACTATGGTCATACTATATACATGATATGCAAATGCAAATCCTCATAACCGCTGAAAACATATATCGGACGTGATTCCATCATTATCAATCATAAATCAATAATCTACGTAAAATTATAGTTTGGTCCCCGACCATTGTAAAATTATGCCTTAGTCCCCGAGACTTGACAAATCTCCATATAGTCCTTAAAGTATCCTGAAACTACCAATAGGTCCTCCATAAGTTAGAAATTTCAAATTCATCACTGAACCATCATAAATTACTCTTTAATCTTTAATTTGTAAAATTACAAGTTAGTCCCCATAAATTCTAGAATTTATAAATCTATATCTTAACTTTTTCTAAAATTACATTTCTAAAGCTCAAGTTTTTGAAATTATAAATCTAGCTTCAACTTTCCAAAAATTACAAAACTACCAACACATAAAGTTTCATTTTCAAAAATACCGAACTTTCAATTCGATCAATACCCGATATTTCAATATGTCCACATTGCCCCTAAACACCTTCATAAACATTAATAAATCATCAATTCCATCAAACAAACTCCAAATCGCTCCAAAAATCATCAAAACCGAACCTAACCCTAACCAACACAATAACTCATCAAATATATAGATTCAAGGCTTGAAATATGTTCCTTTAACCTCAATGAACTCTAATCTAATAACCCTTAGCATCCATTAACTAAAAATCATTCAAAAATCCGAACCCTAGACCTATTTGGACCAAAACGGATTTGATGGATTAATGCATGAAAGAGATGTTAAATCCAAGAAAGAGATGTAATCTTACCTCTTAAAATGGTTATGGATGATGGACGAACCAAGCTCTAAAATCCCAAACGATTTGAGAGAGCTTTGAGTGATTGGGAGAGTGATAAATGAGAAAGTCGGGTTTGTTGAATGCTTTAAAGGCGTCTGAAACACACCTCACATACGTCAATCTATGTCTCACGTACTTTAGGGTACCCTTACGTACGTGTGTGGATATCTCACGTACGTTATCGGGGCTCAAAATCAGTTTTGGACGCACCAGACCCGACTTCACGTACGTCACCCCCAAATCTCACGTACTTGAATCATCCTGGAAGCCCAGCTCACGTACGTTACACGTATTTTTCACGTACGTGAGTTCTGCCTGCCTTACGTACGTTAGGCTTAGTCTTACGTACGTTAGGCTATCATTACATACATTAGTGTTATACCTACGTACGTTAGATGTCTTGTTTCTCCTTTCTTGACTTCTCTTGTTACCGAACTCATCCCGGATCATTTCCAACACTTAACAACATCCAACCTAACATGATTTCATCATAAACATTATACACCATCCACTGGTATTTCCAAAAGTCCTTCATGTCATTTTCGAAAACTATAGGGATCATAATTGGAAAGTATGGGACATTACACTATCTGTGTGAAATTGTTTGGAAAGAGAACCTTGGAGGCTATTAAGAATGAATAATAAAGATTGTGAAGCTTGGAGATGCTTCTCTAATTATAAATTTTATTGTTAAGCTAAGAGGCAACTAGGGGTGACAATTTGTGTCAGGTGTCTTGTTCATGTCGTTTCATCTTGTCAAACAACATGATTAGATATGACAAAAACATGGCAGATTTAATAAACGTGTCATAAATCATATACTTGTACATGACTTATTTATTACACATAGAATACGACATGACACATTTATTTAACATAGTCAATATGATGTGATATGATATACTTAACTTGTTTATATCAATTGACATGATCAACACATTTAACCCATTTAAGACATGATTTATTTAACCTATTTAATAATAAATATAATTGATTTAAGAAGATAATCAAATTATTATATAATTAATTTATTAAATGGGTCTTACATAGGTCTTAATTAGGTTATGATGGCACATGACACATTTATGTGATTAAGTTAAATGAGTCAATTTGTATTGTAAACGCGTTAAGTGTGTCAGCCCATTCATCCGTTTATAACTCGAACATCTTTATATCAAATCCAAACCTCCTAAGAGTGTGTTCTATTATGTCGTGTAACCGTATCATGTCAAAAATTTTCACCTCTAAAGACAACAACAACTGATGCCATCTGTGTTGGATCATGTATGATTAACATTAAGATCTTCTATGTTTTGATGATGAGTAAAACGTTCGACTTGGAGTAAATCATGAAAGAAATATGGGAGTTGCAAAACAAGTCCTGGAAGTCACTTAACGTGCCCACACTTAAAGTACGCCAAATCCTGGATGTCAGTTTATAAAGTACATTGTGCCCACATTTAACGTACATTATCTGGGTTGGAAGTCAGTTAACGTGTGTCGTACCCACGCTTAACGTATGTTGTCTGGGTTGGATGATGGTCAATATATATTAGCATTCCATAACGCATGTTAAAGTGTTCCAAACTGCAGAAGCATCATTAAATGCACTCCAACGGCTAGTTTATCATCCCCAACGATCATATGGCTTAGAAAAACTATAAATACATTAAGGAAGGGCAGAAAAATATGGATGATCATATGCTTTGAAGTCCCAAATATTTTCATCATTCCATCAACCCTAAAACGCCAAAATCAAGTTAGAGAGACTATTAAGAGCATTATGTCTACACAATCAACTCTAGCATAGAGCTTCCATTTTTGTAAACACTTTTTGTACACTTTCACAATGGGGAAAGGTTTGTTATGAGCCTTAAAAACAACATTGTAATGGCTTTAGATGTGTGAGCCGAAATTAACCTTGGGTAATCTTTAGAGGGATTAGCCGTAATCAACCTTGCTAGCTTTAGAGGTGTGAGCCACAATCAAACTTATTGTAAGGCTTTGGTGAATTGAGCCGAAATCAATCTTCGAGATAGTAGAAATCCTAAATAAAACTTAGGTAGTGGACGTAGGCATGGTTGACCGAACCACTATAAATCTTGGTGTTCTTTTTTTCTCACTTCAACTCGCGTCCACTCTTATAACTCAACTAAGGCATCCCCGAGGATTTTCCAACAATCTGTAAGGTAACTAAAATTTTAGTCACGTGTTAGAGACCTTCACCATATGAGCATACCATGCCTAAAAGGAATGAGCTTATGACACTATCCATATTTATGCCATTACTTGAAAGCTTAAGTACATTATTCTATCGCCAAATCATGTCCAAGAGGATCGAACATAGGACATCCATTCCACATCCCCAATTATTGACTAAAGGATTGAGTACAAAATGTCCATTTTCATGTCCATATGTAGTTAACATGAAGACTGCAAAGAAGATTAGGGTATGCATAAATAATACCTTGGAGAATCCATTAACATCAAAATAGAGCACCTTGGTATCAATTGCAGTAGCAATTAGTTTGGAAGCTATGTTTAGAATCCTAGGGTCTTCTAGGAGGCAATAAGCATCAGACAATTTTATACTCATTTATCATCCTCATCTCAAATAGTGGCGATTAGTTTCTTGCTTTACATAGTATTAGTAATTCTCTATTGCGTTTTCATTGAGCTCGGTTCCTTTTCAGCTCAATTTCAAGGAGGATTAAGTGCCTAATTTTACTTTTTGATATTTTTCATGCCATTCTAATGTTTATCAAAATCTCATTTTGAATCCCTCACCTTTGAAATCTACTTATTAGGTCCCTCAATCTAGCACCCATTAATCATCTTTAACAAACAACTTAATTGTAGCTCTGGTCTTTTTCACACATAGTACCTCTTTCTTTACTCACACGCTTATGGTCTCTTTCACACATGTCTTTGTAACTATACTTAACACTAACTTTGCCCTTAAATGCAACTTATTGTTTATTAACCTACTTGTGATCTTATTAAAAATCCTCAAATTAAAGTCAACAAAAATATTAAACAATTTGAAACTTGTATTTTTTTTTCAATCAAATACAACACATTGATGTAATATGGACAGTGCCTATCAAACTCTACATGGCGTTCAAGTCTTGAAGTCTACTAAAATCCTTATCAAATAAAGCCCTTGGAGAATAGGAGGAGTAGGTACATTGTGCAAAATTTAAACTCTCCATGGAAATAAAAAGCCACAAAATTCTCAATTTAAATGCATGTGTTCTACTTCCCTACGCTCTTTAGCTTTGTCAATGAATTGACTTGAGTGTTAAAGGGTAGATAAAGACTAGTTCTCATCCCTTCCATGTACTTTTCTATGTAAATTTGTTAGGAACGAGAACCTTGAAGACCTTAAGAATGAATAATAAAGATTGTAAAGCTTAGAGATGCTTTCCTAACTGCAAATTTTATTTTTGAGCTAGTAGGCAACTAGGGGTGGCAATTTGTGTCATTGTGTCTTGTTTATGTCATTTCAACTTGTTAAAACAACAAGATTAGCCATGTTAAAAACCTGAGATGATTAAAGAGTCAGAATTTTAAATTTGCACATGATCTGTTTATTATACATGCAACATGACATGATACAATTATTTAAAAGGTTCAATTGACACAATATGATATGCTTAACCGATTTCACCAATTGACATGATAAACACATTTAACCCATTTAAGACATGATTTATTTAATCCATTTAATACTACATGTAATTGATTTAAGTAGATAATCAAATTATTATATAATTAATTTATTGAATAGGTCTTACATAGATCTTAAAATAGGTCATATTGACACATGATAAGGTTACATGATTAATTAAATGGGTCAATTCGTGTTGTAAGTGTGTCAACATGTTTATAAATTTTTTTTAGCATATCATAAACATGTTGATGTGTTTATGATCTGAACATATTTATAGCAAACCCAAACCCTCCTAAGAGTGTCGTATTATGTTGTGTAGTTGTGTCATGTTGAAAATTGTCAATTCTAAAGGCAACAAGAATTAAAACCATCTATAGAGGAGAGCATAATATATCAATCGTGTATTAAATACCTTCACCATGATCATCACAAAGTCGTATCCATATGAAAACTTATAAAGCACAATTTGTGCATGCCCATGCCCAAAAGGATCAAAGTTATGACACAATAGATATTTATGTCATCACTTGAAATATTGAGTTCATATTCCATCCTCAAATCATGCCCAAGAGGATTGAGCATAAGAAATCCATCCACACATCTTCATTTGTTCATAAGAGGAATGAGAACAAAATGTCCATCTCTATGTCCGTACAAATTGCAAGGAATATTAAGCATAGAATGCTCATTTTCATATCCATTGCTAAGCTCTAGATTATTAATAACATGTTGTCCAAGCCCATGTCCATATCGAAGAGGATTAAACCAGTACAAGAACATCCAAGTCCATCTCCATCTTCATGGTCATGCCTATGTCCACATCTTCATATATATCTTAAGAGTTCAATGAGGAGAATGTTCGAGCATTGTGGGAAATAGCTACCTTCCTCCGTAAGGTTACTCCATATGTCTCTCCTCTATCTAATTCACATGGCTTCACAAAAAGCACATAGAAGAGGAAGGTAGAGTTATAGCATAGAGACCCTTTTCCTTAAAAGACAAAGTTTCCATTTTGGTTCCAAGGAAAGCAACGGAATGTTAAGACTAATTAAATGACATCATAAATCATGATAAAATGTGATGGCCTCCGAAGGAGAACTACCTAAAGATAATATGAAGGACATGCAAATGTGTGGAGAAACTCCTAATGAGAAGAGCAAGAGGTAGATATAACTCCATCTTAAGTGATAATGTGACCAACATGCTCAATCCCTACTCATGAAAAAAAGATCCTCAAAGCTATTCATAACCATAATCCTTTTTACTTCCTTATGGATAAAGGGAAAATGATGCGCTTTCTTACTCACTTTGATAAAACACAAGAGTTGTAAAGATGGATCATAGGATAAAAGGAGAGAAACAAATGAAGAACTTTTCGACCGATAATCCATTACCAGGTAATTTTTATCTCT
The DNA here is from genome assembly GCA_948243855.1 of Flueggea neowawraea. NCBI lineage: Eukaryota > Viridiplantae > Streptophyta > Magnoliopsida > Malpighiales > Phyllanthaceae > Flueggea > Flueggea neowawraea. The sequence continues at coordinate 8,145 of CAODLS011111498.1, read as the reverse complement.
CCCACTAAAGTATGTGTTGAGAAATAATAATTAAAGCATGAATAAATGCATAGTAAAAGTGAAATTTTACATCCTCAAATCTCACTGAAGTATGTGTTTAGACCAAATTTGCTTCTCCACTAAGAATTATATAGAGGATTGTGTTACTAGTTGAACAAAGGGTTGTTGACATTTGGATTCCTTTATCTTTAGATAATAGGTAAAACTATGAAGAGATTATTTTTTACTCAAGCAACACAAATCCTTGTGTGCATTCTTGATCTGGAGAACTTTTATTCGATTAACATGATGTTTATGAAAGTAAGATTAATGACATCCTAAAATAGAAGTTTGCTAACATTTCATCTCACTCGAGTAATATGAAGCTCATTTTGGTAATGAGTAAAATAGAGAAGTCAAACATTTCAGGTTTTACTAAGTAATCCTCTCTTCATTTGAGCAAGATATATGTCATAGGAGTTGAAATTTCAAGTTTTGACTCGAACAACACCCATTTTACTACAGCAAGTGAGATAGAGGGACTGATACATTCATTTTTACCTGAGTATTACGACCTTCACTAGAGAAACAAAGTAAAATAAAATGTTCAAATTTTTGTTTCTTACTCGAGGAATATCCAAGATAGAGGGATCGACACTTATGCAACTTACTAGCATAATCTAAATCTCACTTGAGTAAGAAGATGCTTACGTCGAAATGAAGAAATGTCAACTCGAGTAAGAATCATGTCAAAAGCATTACGTTTAGGGTGTTGACTTTAGTTTTGATGATGATGTACACAAAACATCTATGAAAGAGATGCAAATGTGTAGAGCATGTGATTTCTGTCCTAAAGCACGTAGAGAAGGTGATTCATGGCTACAACACATATACAAGATGATCTACGCATGTTGATGTATGCAAAGCTAGCTTCTCGCACGTAGACATTGATCAAAGCATATGGACTTGAATGGCACTGGAGATAGTGAGCATCATACTTTACTCTAAGCCAACATAAGAGGATACAAAGTACGTAGATGTGAGGAAAACACTTTCTAGAATTGATCTTACTTATCTACGCCCACATAAGGATTGCTACACACGTAGACAAGTGTTTAGCTTGATGAAGAGAAACTATGAAATGGTAGAATACATTGGTTGGAAAGTAAAGCACGAAGAATGTCAAAGGCGTGATCTTTGAAAAATAGAGTGCCAAGTACGTAGTAGGGGCGTTAGATGAGGACAAAGGCAAGAAGCTCATTGGGAATTCAAATTTGAATATTCTCTGGCATGCTGATGTGGAAATCAAAGGTGTTATCTTAGATAGTCGATTATACACGTTGAAGATTTGATCTAAGTGTTAGTTTTAGTGCACTAGTCCAATAAGTTATGTACATTGTCATTCAATTTATCATTTAATAAAGAGACATTTCATTTCATATCTATGAAATATTATATCCATAAATAGTTGTTTCTCCTTATGTCATCAAGTGTGTGACTTGATAGTAAAATCATAAGGTAAATAAAATACTATTCTAAATGTTCCTAATCGATTATTATCATGGGAATGATAATAAACTAAGATTAGTATGTTACTAAGAGGATAATCACGTTTTGCTGATTATGGGTATGTGATATCACTTAGAACATAGATACATATTGGGGAACATGTATTGGACTGGCATGCTATGAAAGCGCTTCTTACTATCGACTCTTACATAAGGAATCACATGTTTTAACTAGTCAAACATTATTCATAACAGAGTAACAATAAAGGCTATGATTATTTTTCATGAATCTTGTGGAGGAGTGACAGTAAGAGTGATGAATTTGTTCCTCTTAAGAAGAGTGATATCTTTAGGCCACTTGATGAGTAGGCTTGATGAAATATATGCATACTCGAATGAATTGATAAAGGGTTATCAATGTCATTTGGTATATCAATATACTTGTGATCAAGAAATACATTAAGCAATATAAGGTTGACATATGACCATGCCTTATTATTAAATGAGATATCGTGAGACAAAAAGACTAAATATCAAACGGTGAAAGGTTAACTCGGATCACCAACTCCACTTGATTTTTGGTTGCCATAATGTATTACTCCCTCCGTCCCATATTGATAGGCAAGTTTGTTTTTTTCACATAGATTAAGAAAGTTAGTTGAAAATATTAACTCTAGTAGAGTTTTTCAAAAATATCCTTATAACTATCCAATGAGTAGTTAATGATAAAATTTACTATGCATTTAAGTATGGGTAATTTAGTACAATATGACATAACTATTAGTATTAAAAAGGAAAGAAGCATATAATTTGGAACAAACTAAAAAGGAAATGTGGTCTATCTTTGTGGGACGGAGAGAGTACTAGATAATGCTTATGAACTTTGGGCCAAGTTTTGGGACAAGGCCCATTGCCTATCTCGAGTGAGTCTATTGGGTCACACACTAGAACGAATTGGATTGGCTTGCAAATATTCTCTCTTTTGGTGATTGAATTATTAAGATAATTAATAATCCATGGTTTTATGATATAAGATATTATCCATTAATGTAATGGGCTTTTAATATAAATTACTTATTAAACATGTTTTGGATATATTTATGTCAGACATAAATTCGGCCCATATATGTTGTTAATAGAGTTATTTATTTAATGATAATGTATCATGTTATTAAAAGTCCAATAACATTAATAAACCCATGTCAAATTGCACACTCCTATTTTATAGGAGTTCTTATTCTTGTGTGACAAGTAAAGGAATTCTATTACTTATAGGATAAGTAAAGAAGTTCATATTCTTGTAGGACAAAGAAAGTTAAACCTAGTCCTTATTTGTCTAGGAATTTCGGCACACATATATTAAATAGGGTAATTTTATTCATTTATTCATCAAATAAATAAATAAGAGTCTTAGTATGACTAAGTCATCCTTATACTTGTAGGACAAGTAAGAAGAAACGTAGTAAACTCATACTAGGGTTTCACACATCTCTATATATGTGTGCATATTCATGGTCGAATTTGATGATGCTAATATTCTCGCTTGGCCGAAATTATGAGTGTCACATAAAGAGAGAAATTGTGAGAAATAGAATAGTGATTCCGGTGCTAGTACACCCAACCAATTCCAGGCTGTTTGTTCGTGTGGATACCATTAGTCACATTCACGCAAAGGCAACGTGGGTGAAAGGGTTTCGAGTTTTGTACTAAAAGCTACACTAGCACTCCATTCAGTCATTCACTCTAGCATCATGTTTTAAGGTAAAATACGCTAACCCTAATCATATATATCGATATGCATGGATCCTTGGAGGAATTCTAGATTGAAAATTTTTGTTTTTTCCGTTGTCATGTATGCTTATGAATGTCATAAACTTAGTCATGAATTCCAACACTTTTGAGATAAAACTAAAGATCTAGTTGCTAAATGAATGAAAATGGGTTTAAACAAATGGGTGTGAGTGTTCTATCAACAAAACTAACCTAAGGCGTCTCTCAAGGTCACTCAAATCATACCTACTCTTCCTACGAGGGTCCTTTCAGCCTCACCTAGTCAAGTTAGGCCCATTAGTCTCCTTGAGGAATTTCATCTAATGCCTTGTAGGCATAGTATATTTCTATCCTAAAACCATACAAGTTCTATGCAAGTAACCTAACCCAAACTTCTTTCAATTCATCACTTGGGCTTGTTGAAAACAACATTATGGTGATCAAACACAGCATCATTCAATCAATAACAAGCCATACAATCAAAACCAATAATATATTTATCAATAAAAGCACAATAATAATACATATAACAATAAAAACACAATACTCAAAATATTAATGATCCGTTAAAGCAACATTAATTCAAGGTTTACATCTCTAAACCCTAACACAAAATTTAAGCTAGCATACAAAGAAAAAAAGGAAATAAAAAAGGAAGAATAAAACTTCTCCCAATGGGTGATGAAAGCCATCTTCAATCCTTCTCTCTCTCCTCTTCAATTCCTTGAATCTTCTTTGGAAATTGATAAAGAATGATTCTGCTCTTTAATGTGCAAGTGTCCAAGCCCCTAAAAATAGGGTGGAAGAGGTCTATTTATAGTCATCTTGATCCCCCACAAACCTTAGCAAAGTCCTTTCAAAAATGCACTTATGTTATGCTTTGGTCCCCACAAGTTATGCCTTTTCCTTCAAATTTTCTCTCTCCAAAGTGTCATCACAGGCAGCCTCACGGCCATGACTCAGTGACCGTGATTGAGTCACAGACAGACTTGTTCTTCCATCACCATCATAAGCAATGACCGTGAGACCATCACGGTCAAGCTCATGATCGTGATGAGCTACTTGTTTCTTAAAGGATGCATACGTTGCTCGCGGTCTTCATCTCACGATCATGAACCATGATCATGAGCCAAATCTGATCGATTTCCCCAAGGTGTTCACGGCTTCATTCATGGTCATTATTCATGACCGTGATTGGCCATTAGTTCCTTAAGGTTATGCATGACTTAGTGACTCTGGATTGAACACCTTTTGGCCACGTTTAGCTCCTCATTTATTCCAACTTCCTTTGCACTCTTGAACCATTCAACCTTCATGCCATTTCTCGCATTTTCAATCAAAATTCATGCCAATCCATTAAAACCTACAAAACATGAGAAACTTCATAAATTCAACAATAAACACTCAATTGAAGGATGAAAATGCTAGAAACATTTGCTTAATATAAATGCATTTTTAGCATACATCAAATTCCCCCACAATTAGTTGTCTGCTTGTCCCCAAACAAACCAATTCTAATCCCAAGGTTAGAATATATATAAGTATGCAAGTAAAATGATCAAGAAAGACATGCAATGCTATTCATCATTTACAAAAACCAAACCTTGGTATTAAGAATTTGTAATTCTGAGAGTTTATCTATCAAATCCCCTAATCCATTGGCATCTATAAGGCTTACCTCCCCTATTGCTAAGTTCAAACACAATTTCATTTGTTTTGGAGCAACTTGGCCTCATTCATTCATCATTCAATTATCAGTGTTTTCTTTCACATTTTCTTTTGTTGCATTATCCATTTGATCACTTCCCTCTTATTTTTTGTGCTACAAACACAGTCAGCAAATTAAGATTCCCTATGTAAAACACTTCTTAATGATTCCTCGGGTGTACTAACCTTTCCACCATAAGGTTAGGACTGCATGTGTTTGTCCTTGTTTAGGTTCACCCTCAAAGAGAAAATTTTTAACAATTCACACATTTAAAATTAAGCACTATTCATTCAATTAGAAGATAAGTCTGCTACCAAAATTTTCAAACATAATTCAAGCACTTAAGCACATTTGATCAAAAACAACTTAGAAACAAGCTTGAAAGCCTCGTTTGTGCCCCCACATATAGACTAAAGTAGTTGATAAAGAAACTCTCAATTTTGCAACCTAAAAATGCCAATTTGAGGTTTAAGCAACTAACAAATAATATCAATTCCTCAATTAATCATGTTAAAAACATACTAACACACTATAAAATTCCTCCAATCAATTAAATCCAAATTTTGTTCTTTTCAAATTTGATGCATTCTAAAAAAATAATCACGATTTCAAGAAAAAATTTCAAGCATTCAAGCATTTTCGATAAAAAATGAGCAAAATAGAGCATATAAACACAATTAACCCAAAGAAGCAATCAATAGCCCCTCCCCCACACTTAGTATGAACATTTTCCTCAATGTTTAAAAAATATAAGTCCAGATCAAACTAAACAAGTACAAAGAACATTAGAACAATTTCAATAACAACAACAAAGTATAAAGTACAAGGATAGGGTTTAGAAAGCTTCTCTAATTGTCCATTGATTGCCATTGCTTTGTCCTAAGGGCATGAGTTCATCGTTGGCATGAAGCAACAAAGGTTAGGGACACAATATATATACATGCTAGAGTTTTTGAGAGGTATAACATGTATGCATCAAAAGAATAACCTATCACACCACATTTGGCAAAATCATGCAAAACAAAATCATAAACATGCTTTTATCCTAAAATGCAAGCTATAATTAAAACCTACACTACATGAAAATGCAAGATAACCATGGTTTAACGTCCTTATGGACATAAGGTAGTTTAGCGTCATTCCGGATGTATGTAAAAGAACTATTTGGGAAGCTAAATAGTCCTAATTGTAGCTCCTTTTGAAGGTCTCAATCGCTTCCTATAAACGGTAATGGGTTTATAATCATGCAAAATGATGTCTATATGACCGAATGAAAGCATTTTTTAGATCGTGAATGGACCACACATTGAACATTCGGGGCTTCAGAGAGGATGATTTCTGGGTAGAAAATAATAGACTTGTTGACCCTCAACAAACTCGATCTCTTTACCTTTTGGTTTCTCATTTTCGCTCTAAACCCTTTTCTTATCTACCCTTCCTCTTGCACTCGGTTCCTTTCCAAACTCTACTTTATTTGACCACACTAGTGGTTTCTCTTTAAGTTATTCCTCACCTTGGGTGTCACTCAAAGGGTTTTATAGTGGAGGTCTAGCTACCATACAACATGTCTTTAAAGAATGCACCCTATTCTTATCATGATTAAGCAATTGTGTATGCATATTCTTAAAGACATGAACCTCATCAATTTCCTTCCCCACTCTAAAGGATATACTCCCCTTAGTCAAAACAATACACACCTTACCAGTTTCCGAGAAAGGTCTCTTAAGTATGATGGAAGTGTCACAAGCATCATCCATATCTAAAACATAAAAATCAAAGGGAAAGAAAACTTACCTTCTTTTACCAAGATGTTCTCCACAAATCTAATGGGTTGCTTGACTGATCGATCCACAAGTTGGAGTTTGACATTGGTAGGTGTTAGCTCTCCAATTTTGAGCTTCTTGTATATGGACGAGGGCATTAGATTGACCGATGCACCCAAATCACACAAAGAGTCCACATTTAATAATTTCTCACAGGTGCAAGGAATTGTAAAGCTCCTCGGATCCTTGAGATTTAGAGGGTATTTGTTTAATAACACTGCACTACACTCCTCGGTGAGTGCCACCATAGCATGCTCCTCCAACTTCTTCTTATTGGCCACTATCTCCTTCAAGAATTTAGCATAATTTGTCATTTGAGAAATGGCCTCCAAGAATGGTATGTTCAACTCTAATTTCTTGAACATCTCAAGAAACTTCTCAAATTCTTTGGCTTAGGTGTGGGCTTTCAACCGTTAATAGAATGGAATAGGAGACACATTTCCTTCAACTGTCTAGGGAATGGAAGAGGAGGCACATATGTTTTTACTCCATCATTCAGGTTTGAAGGAGGCTCTTTGTCTTGACCTTTCTCTCCCTCAACTTCCAAACCAATTTTAGGTTTTTCAACCACACTCTCATGCCCCTTGGCTTTAACATTTCTTGGCATCCCCCCTACACTTGGCTCCCTAATCTCTTCCTCACTTAACAAAGTAATAGCCATCACACTCTCTTTTAGCTTAACTTGAAATGTGGTAGGTAGCTTTTCTTTCTCTCTATTGGACATGGCCTTGGCTAATTAACTCATTTGCCTCTCAAGATTTTGAATGGTGGCTTGTTGGCTTTGGATGATTTGATCAACCTTTACATCCCTTGTTTCCATTTTAGACATAAATTGCATGAAAAGGTCTTCAAAGGGTGGTTTCTTTTCTTAGGTGTTTTGTTGGGGTGGGGATTGGGGTTGTTGTTGTTGAAAAGGTTGTGGTGGCCTAGGTTGATATCTCGGGAATCCCTTAGGTCTAGATGTTGTCGTGGTTGAATCTTTCCAATAAAAATTTGGATGCTTCCACCAACCTGAATTATAGGTGTTTGAGTATGGATCATTCTTAGGTTAAGCATTTGGGAATCCCCCCCTCTCCCCCCCAACAAAAGTCACATCCTTACAACCAACTCTTTCACCCGCTTCTCAAGTCATTCCACAATTGGACAAACAGAACATTGTTCTTTCATCAAGGCATTGACATTTATATTGATCAACATATTCATTTTTCTATACAACTCATCAATTTGAGAAACCAAATTGGGAGAATAAAATGTATTTACATCATGAATGCCTGCTCTTCTTCCCCTAACAATTTTTTGTTGTGAATTAGTGGCCAACATCTCATATTTGTCATACACCTCTTCAGTCGTTTTGACT
>CAODLS011111384.1:0-13206 GCA_948243855.1 Flueggea neowawraea | reverse complement strand
ATAAAGGCTATGATTGGATATGTCATGAATCATGTAGAGGAGTGATAGTGAGAGTGATGGATTTGTTCCTCTTTTAAAGAGTGATATCTCTTGGCCACTTGATGAGTAGGATTGATGCAATGTATGCATACTCGAATGAATTGATAAAGGAGTTTATCAATGTCATTTGTTATATCAATCTACTCGAGATCAAGAAATATGCTAAGCAATATAAGGTTGACATGTGACCATGCCTTATGCTTAGATGAGATATAGGGTGACAAAAGGATTAAACATTAGACTGCGAAAGGTTAACTCGGATCACCGACAACCACTCGATTTTGGGTTGCCATAATGTATTACTAGATATCACTTATGAAATTTGGGCATAAAGGTTGGGGCAAGACCCATTGCCAATTTCGAGTTGGCCTATTGGGTCACACACAAGAACGAATTGATTCATTACAAAATGTTATCTCTTAATGATGAACAAATTATGAAGATAGTTAATTTGATTAATCAATAATAATTCAGGGTTTTATAATTTATGTGTTAAATAAGATTTAATACATAGTCCATTAATGTGATGAGCTTTTAATATGAATCACCTATTATCATAGGTATAATTATTTAATTATGTGTGACATAATTTAGCCCATGTGTGTGATTTATTTTATGGTAATGTATCATATAATTAAAAGCTCAATAACATTAAGAAATCCATGATGAATTTCGGACAAACCTAATGTGATTAGGGCATGAAAATTTGGCACAACCCTTAAAAATAGGAGGGAGAAATTCGGCCTTCTCTTCCTATTTTTTAGGGATCATTATCCTTGTGTGACAAGGAAAAAATTCGACATTTGAATTGATTAATTAGGAGTCCATAACTAATTAGTATGTAAGTTAATTAATTAGGAATACTAATTCTTGTAGGACAAGAAATACAAAACCTAGTATGACTAGGAATGGATTTTGGCACACCTCTTCCTTTAGAGGAAGAAACTGAATCCTACTAAGGCAAGAAGAAGGGAATTTTGGTCCTATTGTGCTGGCTATCTAGGTCTTCTCATATGCCTATAAATATTCTTGCACCCCTTGCCATTATATCCATCCCATTGCCGAATTTGTGTACCACAATTCAAAGAGAGAAAAATTATTTTGTGAGCTTTAGAATAGAGATTCTAAAAGGTGCTAGTACACTACAATCAATCCAAGGTAAGTTCATTCGTGTGGATACCTCTAGCCACATTCGTACAAAGGAAACGTGATTCCACAAGGTGATTCGGGTTCTTGTTGCTAAGAGCTACACCAATGTTTCATACAATCGATCGATCGAGCCTTGGTGAAAGGTAAATCATCCAACCTTAATTATATATGTTGATATGAATAGGTCCTTGGGGGAATTCAAGGCACCAAATTTTTGTTATTTCCACTGCCATGATTGCTTATAAATGTCATAATAGAGCCGTGAATTCCAACACTCTCATCCATGTACTCCATCCCCCTAGTAGACTCAACCATCTACCTAACATTGGTCAATTCCAAAGTCGCAACCACTCTGTTGATCGTGGGACGCAACCCATCCAGGAATTTCCTTGCCAGTGCCTCCTCACCCTGGCTCTGAGGATGTGCATGCCTACTCAAATCCTTAAACCTCTCCTCATGCTCTGTCACCGACATACCAGTCCCCTGACGAAAAACATTGAACTCATTGGCCTTATTGTCCCGGATACTCCGAGGAAGGACAGAAGCAATGAGCTCGTCCTTAAATCTAGTCCAACTAAAACGTCACATTTCTTCTAAGATTCTATTTTTTCTTTCTACTACACCATTTTGTTGAGGTGTTCTTGGAGCCAAAAAGTTGTGACTTATTCCATGCTTGTCACAAAATTCTTCGAAAGGTTTGCATTCATATTCTCCACCATGTTTGGCCCTTGTAGAGATTATTGAGGTGCTCTTTTCATTTTGAACAAGACTACACTACTTACCAAACTTATTAAAAGCATCATCTTTATAAGAAAGGAATCTAACCCAAGTAAATCTAGAAAAAAAAATCAACAACAACTAGAATATATGATTTCCCACCTAAACTCAAATGTCTAGTTGGACCAATTAAATCCATGTGAATAAGTTCTAAAATCTTTTTGATAGAAATTTCAAATTTTGATTTGAGAGATTCTCTTGTTTGTTTTCCTCTCATACAACCATCACACAATTGTTCTTTATTAAATTTTAATTTAGGTAAGCCTCTAACTATTTAATGTCTAGCAAGTTTTGAAAGCAAGTGCATAGATGCATGTCCTAATCTTTATGCCACAAATAAGAATTTTCATCTATTGTCAAAAGACATTTTTCATTAAATGAAGATGAATCATGTAAATTAACCAAGTAAATGTTACCATGTCTTAATTCAACAAATGCAATCTTGTTTTCATTCGTAAAAATAGTGAAATGAGATGGTTCAAATTTAACAAAGTAATTCATATCACATAACTAAGAAATACTAAGTAAATTATACTTCAAACCTTCAACCAATAAAACATTTTCAATAGTAGGTAGAGGTTCTTTACCAACTTTTCCAATGCCAATTATTTTCCTTTGTTGTTGTCACCAAAGGTGACATAAGCACTCTTTCTTGGTTTGAGTGTTACAAAATGAGTTTTATCTCCACCCATATACCTTGAACATCCACTATACAAGTACCACATACTCGATCCTTCTTTTGCTTTCATGCACATCTACAAAAACAAAATAAATTCTTATAGGTACCGGAGCTACTTTGGGTCCTTTGGAGTTAGTCATATGAACCATATTAGGAAGAATGATTACTTTAAGAACCCAAACCTTTTTAACTTTAATGGTTTTTCTTAAACTAGTACTAGTATTGTCATTATGTCCAAATTTCAAACATTTAGAATATTTGGGGGAATCAAATAAGTATGAGACATTTTCTTTTGAAATTAAAGAGTCTTGTCTTTCAAAAAGATCACAACCTAATCCATGTTTTGAAAAAGAGTATCTTTGTAAAGAAAGAAGTTTTTCAAAATTTTCATTTCCATTTGTAAATTTTCCAAATACATAAGAAAATTCCTTTTTAAGTCTTTCCAACTCATGTTCAAGTTCATTATGTTTCAAAATGCAAGAACAATGATCATCAACAACTCTACATTTTGATTTTTCATTTTCAGGTCCCAAAACATTATTCTTTTTCTTCAAAGCCTTGTCCAATTTTAGCAATGCAACAAAATCATCATTCAAACTGGTAAAGGCAATAAATAATTCATCATAAGATGAATTTGTTACCTCATTGTCGCTTCCCTCATCACTTGACTCATTGCTTTGAGCCATAAGACAAACATTGACTTATTCCTTCTCATTTTATGAAGAATCACTATCATCATCACTCTAAGAAGCTACAAGTACTTCTTTCTTCTTCTTTTTGTCATTGTAGCTTTTAACCTTGCAATCTTTTCCATAATGATCGGGTTTACCATATTTGTAGCATAAGTCTTCATTTTTATTTCTTAGGAACTTCTTTTGTATCCCTTTTGAAAGGTTTCTTGAGTTCCTTCCTCCTTCTTTGCTTAAGAGACTTGTATTTCTTGAAGTTTTTGGCATAGTAAGCCATTGGCTCATCTCCTTCTTCTTATTCACTAGACATTTCATTGGCTTTAAAGGCCATGTTTTTCTCTTTTGGCTTGGCTTTGAACTTCTAGTCTTCAAGACAATTTCATGGTTAATGAGAGAGCCAATAAGAGCACTAAACTCCAAAGTGTTCAAGTCTTTAGATTCCATAATGGTGGAGACCGTTGGGTCCCATTTTTTTTTTGCAAAGACCTCAATATTTTCTTCACCTTTTCACTACTAGTGATTGATCTACCAAAAGAGGTAAGACCATTAGTAATTTCTACAAAACGATCAAGCATATTAGTAACGCTTTCTCCATCTTTCATTGTGAACAACTCATAGTCATGCAACATTATGTTGATCTTTGTTTCTTTGACTTGAGTAGTTCCTTCATGAGCTACCTCCAACATTTCCCAAATTTCCTTAGCATTTTCACATGAGAAAATTCTATTGTGCTCTCCATGATTCAAGGCACAATACAAGAGTTGAGTTGCCTTGGAGTTGAGATTGATATTCTCCCAATTTTTGTCATTAAAGTCTTTGTACTCCTTGATTGAGCCATCTTCCTTCTTTGGAATTTTAGGACCTACCACAATCACCTTGAAAATATCTATGTCATAGGATTGAATGAAGATTGTCATTCTTTTCTTCTAAGATTTGAAATTGGAGCCATCAAAGAAATGAGGACGATTGACCGTAAATCCTTCAATGTGTTTTCCTATGTTAAGAGCCATTTCGGATCCTTTCTCAAAGAGGTGAACCTTTGTGCAAGGGACCTTCTCTGATACCAATTGAAAACATAAGAATCACTCTAGAGGGGAAGGGGTGAATAGAGTGATTGGCTCTTTTTAACCATTCTTGCAAAACCACAACACTTAAACAAATAGTTAGTAACAAGTGTGTGTGTGTGTGTATGTGTGCTAGTGAGAACAAGCTTAATTACATGAAAAGAAAAGAGAAGAACAAACACAAGTTTATAGTGGTTCGACCAATTCTCGGTGCCTACGTCCACTCTTCAAGCTCCTTGCTTGAGTTCCACTATTACAGCCACCAAGGCTCTTTCTTACAACAACTTCCACTTTCCAAGCTAAGTGGTAACTTATCCTTACAACTAGTTGATTCCAGTTCAACTAAAAACCAAGTGGAAACTATACAATCACTCATTGGTTCCACTTCCCTAACTCACATAAAAGTATTTACGTAACTCTTACAATGTTTACAAATCAATGCCAAAGTAGTGGGATTTGAAATAAATGAATGAAGCAAGAATACCCACAATAATTAAGTATTTTAGAACCAAAATGAAGAAATCATATAGCAAGGAGTTAGGTGCTTATTTATGTCCTTCAAGCCTCTATTTATAGTGTTTGAGATACTCTTCAAGTTGCATGAACTGTTGGAATAGTGTAGATAGCCGTTGGACATCAATCAAGTTAACATTTGAAGGTTATCTGATATCACTAGTTGACCACTCACTTCACTATTCGACTATTGGTTGTATTTTTATCTTGGTTAGTCAACTACCATTTTCATTAGTCGACTACTGGCTTCAATTTGTATTTCTGTCCATAGCGTTAGCCAACTCTTGATATTCACCAGTCGACTAACGAAGATAAATATCCGTTAAATGATCGTTGTCTTTGAAATCGATGAACGTGAAACCACGTGAATGTCATTTCAAGTCAAATCAGGCACTCATGATCTTCATTAGTCGACTCATCACTTTCATTAGTCGACTATTCAAATCCATTGCTCAGTTAGTCGACTCGTGCTCTCACCAGTCGACTACCAGACACTCTTGTTCCCTCGACTTGTTTTGGTTTGTATGACAATCGACTCTTCAACTTTGTTAGTCAACTACTCAAGGTCTTGAGCATTTTTAATTGTTTTCTTCATGCATCATTCGACTCTCAAACAGCATGGGTCGACTCTTAGATGTGCCATCATGATTTTTCTTCACATTTCTTGGTCATTTTTTATATTAGATTTATTTTCTTTTTTCAAAAAAATCTTACTAAATTTTGTTCATTAATCAAAACACAAAGGGAATCAAATGTGAACCACCCTTAGTTCAACAAAATCTCCAATCCAAGCACAATATATAATCCAATAAAATGAAAAGTGAAGAGTAGGGAGAGGGAAAATAGAGTCCAATTTATAGTGATTCGGTCCTCCCTGACGTACGTCCACTCCTTGAGATCCACTCAAAAATTTCAATCCACTATCTCCTCACTTCCATGTGAGTGATATGCCCTAGCCCAATCATATGAATATTGCCATTTAGATTGTTGTTTAATAAATATGAGGCATTTTATTTCAGCATATATATATATATATATTATTATCATGTTATTTATTAATGCAATAACTTGATAAAAGTATCCATGAATAACTGATTTTGTCTTATGTCATCAAGTGTGTGACTTGATAGTAAAACCTTAAGATAAAAGAATGCTATTCTAAATAGTCCCTAGTCATTCATTATTATGGGAATAATAATGAGTCAAGATTAGTATGCACTCTGAGAGATGATCATATTTTATTGATCATGGACATGGGATGTTACTCAAAACATAGATACATGTTGGGAACATGATATTGGATTGACCCGCTATGAGAAATACTACATGGATTATGTCATTAGTATTTCTTATTGTAGTAGTGATATTTGAGTCATTCGACCTGAATTCACCATGGATTCCTACATGAGGAGTTTTATATTTTGATATAGTTCAACATCATCTGTAACAGGATAGTAATATAAGTTATAATTGGACATATGGTAAATCATGTGGAGGAATGTGAGTGATAGTGAAGGAATTTGTCAAGCTCTTATTTGAGTGAGATATCTCTTGGCCACTTGTGAAGTAGGACTGATGAAATGCATGGCCGTGCTCCAATGAAATTGATAGGGATTATCAATATCATTTGTTTTGGTAAGTGTACTTAGATACAAGAATTGTTTGATTAATCTATATAAAGATGGCATGATCCATGCTTTATTCATAATCAAGATATCGTGTGACAAAAGGATTAAATATTGTACTGCGTATTAGGCATTGTTGATTCATCGAATTCGCTCAAATTGGGTAGCTGTAATGTCTTACTAGAGCCCGCTTATGACTTGTGGGCCTAAATGGTAATTTGGGCCTACTGCCAATATTGACCGGACCTACAGAGTCACACACTAGAACGAACTGTGTTATATATATCTTGCTATTATTTTATACAAAATAATTTGTTTTTAAAATAGTTTTAAAACAAATTAAAATTCATTTGACGTAGTCAAAATAGTTTGTTTGATTTAATCAACAAAAGAAAGA
This sequence comes from Flueggea neowawraea, assembly GCA_948243855.1. NCBI lineage: Eukaryota > Viridiplantae > Streptophyta > Magnoliopsida > Malpighiales > Phyllanthaceae > Flueggea > Flueggea neowawraea. The sequence continues at coordinate 6,274 of CAODLS011111384.1, read as the reverse complement.
ACTTCTTTGACTTAGTCAAATAGATTAATTTGTTTGACTTAGTCAACCGAAAGGGAGTTTGACGTGGTCAACATGGCAATTGGCATTTTATTTGTAAAATAAAATGGGGCCAAAATTAATATATTTCAAAATTGATATATTAATCAATAAAAGTATCTTAAGTGGTCAATCCTTGTTAGACAAGGAATAAGAGTATGTAGGACAAGACTTAGGTCTCCTAAATTATGAAAAATAATTTGATAAATATGGTTATTATGAAACCCTCAAGGACTTACTCTTTGGTTGTCATCTATACCACTTAATCAGAGAGAAAATTACAGCAAGATATTGTTTGAGAGTGTCCTTAAAAATCAGTGCTAGCACACCTTTGCAGTTCAATTTGTGTGGATACAAGTAAAGGACGTTCACATCCTGCAACATCTATGAATCAAATCCAACAGCATCTTTTAGCTCTTGTTTCGAGTTATTGAGGTAAACACACATTCCTTAATTGGTTTTATCAAATTGCTTGGATCCTTGGTGGAATTCGTTGACAAAAGTTTTATTTTTCCGCTACGTGTTTGTGTTCCAACATTCCGGGTGGAGGGAAACCATTTACACAACTTGTTTTTACGGGCTCAACAAATAAACCGTTATATCCTCTTCTTTTTCCAAGGAACCAAAACAAGGAAAACCTATCCATTAGCTTTTCTAAAGCTCAACTAGCAAACCCTCTTATTTTTCCCAAGGCTCAATAAGGAAGTCTATCCACCCCAAACAAACTCCTTTGCTTGTTACAAAATACAACCCTTCATATAACAAAATCAAGCTCATACCAAGCCAAGATATAATTGCAAGTCAATAGCTCAAAGGAGTAAGAAAGGAATAAATGAGAGAAATAGGAATTGCAAAGTGTCACCAAGGTCTTTCTATGATTCTCTCTATTATTTTGATGTTGGAGATGCCATTTTATAGTCTTCTTGAAGTTTGTGACCGTTGGAATTGAAAATATAGTAGTTGGGGAATAATTCCAAATGTTTCATAGCCCTGATGTCATATGATTTGCGTGCTTTGTAACACATGCAACGTGCGTTGCATGTCACTCAGTGCTCACTACCTTGGAAAAATCTTCTTATACGTGCACAACAAGGCCTCAACATGCATTGTCCATCATCACTACGTGCATTGTAAGGCCTCAACATGTGTTGTCGATGTTCATTTCAAGATTGCACCATTAATCTCACACGTGTAAGAGAATATCTGAAATTCAAATTTCGATGAGCATCATAATAGCTATGTCAGATTTGTCCAGTAGCTCTATAACATGCATTGTTGTTTGTTTCTCCAAAGGTAGTACCTTTGATCAAAATTGCGATTTTTCTGAATATCTCCTCAATAACATGCATAGCAAGGCTTCAACATGCGTTGATGACCTTTTAGCAAGGTGTCAATGTGCGTTATATGTATGCAATGTACCTTGTATGAGATTTGAGTATTCTGAGTGCTTTTGTACATCTGCAGTGTGAATTCTACACCTATCAACGTGCGTTGTACGAACTTATCTTTTTGCATAACATGCATTATGCCCAGATTTCACACATTTTGCGCCTTGCACCTCTTTCATGGATGTTTTGTTCACATCATCATCAAAACCAAAGTCAATAAAGTCATCAAGGGACAAGCTCTAGCAGATTTTTTTTTCGAATGCACCTAGGGTCAAGACATAGTGAAACTAGAAGAAGAAAATGGACAATGGAAAATGTTTATTGATGGGGTGTCATGCTCCCAAGGAAATGGAACAGGGGTGGTATTGATATCCCCTTTGGAGATGTGATGGATTATTCACTTTGATTCTCTTTTCATAGCTCAAAAAATATACCAGAGTATGAGGCTTTGATCACAGGAATGAACTTAGCAAGAGAACTACAGGCTGAGAAATTGATTGCGCATAGTGACTCCTGGCTAGTGGTACATCAATTTTGTGGTGAATATGAATTAATGGAGCTGGTTATGGCTCAAAATCTAAGAAAGTTCTAGTCTTTGGCAGCAAAGTTCTCAAACTTTGACCTAGTGCAAATAAGTCGATCAGAAAATAACCATGACAATGCTCTCTCCAAATTGGCTTTCCTATAGAGAATCTCAATCAAGAATAGTAAAGATAGAGGTGTTGGAAAGACCCATTATAGAGGAAGAGGAAGCCTAAGTGTTCGAAATTCAAGAAGGGACATCAGATTGGAGGACACCTATATGAAAATTCTTGTTGACCAAGGAGCTACCCTCTGATCCAATCGAGGCAAAAAAGATAAAAGTTTGTTGGAGTAAGGTTCACTCTAGTAAATGAGACACTCTACAAGAGGGGATTTACCATGCCTTTGTTGAAGTGCCTAGGTCCTGAAGAGGCCAAACTCGCCCTAGCTAAAACGGACAAAGGGATTTGCAAACAACGCTTAGGGGCAAGAGCATCGGTGACAAAAGTGATGAGAGTCGAATTCTTTTGACCCACCATGAGACAGGACGCGAAAAGAGAAAACTTGTGATAATTGTCAAGGCATTCTCCAATTATAAATGTGCCTATCACAGAACTACAAAGTGTATTTGAACCAACTCCATTCGCTAAGTATGGTTTGGATGTTCTGTAACACCCAACCTGAAATTACTATGCATTGTACATATTATATTCATACATGCATTACAAAAGCATTTTCATATAGAATTTCATATATATATATATATTGTTGTATATTTGGAGACAATAATGAATTCTGAAAGAAATCGTTAGAAAATAATTATTAGGAACAACTGCATAGTTATGATAATATTGATCAAAATTAGAGTCGAATTCACCATTACAATTGTAATTTTAATCATAATATGTGACAACTAATATTAAGAAGATTTAACTCATCAATTAAATTTAGGAACTAATAATGAAAGTAGGATTAAAAAAAAAAAGAGAAGAAAAGAGTGTTAGGGACCTAAAAAGAAAAATTGTTTGTATATGTATCAAAACTCCAGCACACTTGGACATGTGTCTAAGTGTAACAATATTAATCTTTCCATGGCTTCAAATTGAGCACTACACCTCTCCATGACTAAGCAAAACAATAAGAATTAAGAAATTGTAGGAAGTGGTGTAGGAATCGGCAGCCATAATTGAGAAGCATAAACACTCCTATTCCTTAGCAAAAAACTCACATAGAACCTGTAAAATCTCACCAGGACAATCTCTCACTTCTATAAAAATTCCACACGCAGAAAATCTCCTTCGAACATTGCATCAAAGCAAGAACAAACTTAAAGGTAATTCTGGATATTTGAAACTCTTGACAATATCTGTTTTCTCTTAATTTATGGCACTGATGTAGAAGGATTATAAGATAAATCAAAGAATACAAATTTTAGAGTTATGTGTCTTATATATGCATGTAAAACAGTTTAAGAAAAATTTGTGTCATTTGATAATTATGCTCAAAATAGTATGAACTGCCCAGATTTTGGATTCAGTAGGAACAGTCAGTTTACATGGCGTTTTTGAAAACATTAGACATGAATTTTGACGAGACTTAAAACATTAAAGTTGTTTGAAATAATGTTCTATATTATCCTGTAAAATATTAGATTTATTAGAATCTGGTGGTATGAGTTAGAGTGGTTTAATTGAATGTTGTTCATTTGAAATTATTCTGTTACGGTACTGAAATTTTAAAAAAAATGTTCAGATCGTTTTATGGTGAACTAAGGGCTGAAATTTGGTAAAAATACACTATTGCATGTCTCTTATATGATTTTTGAATTTCATAGAAAAATAATTATATTTGGATGCTCCAAATTAAAGAGAAAATAGGCTGTCTAGAATGGTGTAATATAGAATTTTGTTATTTTAAGGTTAAAGTTCCTTTAGATATAGTTGGATCACTTGCCTTTCAATCCAAATGATTAAATGCATTCACAATAGAGAGTCAACAGGACTTCATGTATTCAAAGCATCTCATAAATGTGCATTGCTTATATTTATAAGCTAGAATCGGAATAACTTGAATATATGCTATAGGATTGAGAAACATTGAGAGGGAGCCCCGACAGGATAACAAGACATTCTATTTGTCTTGAAAAGGTCAGTATAAACTAGAGATTAAATTCAATATGTGTTATGTGATTTGTGTTCAAATATGTGCTATTGATATGATTACTTGGAGCAACTGATGACTAGTTGAATTGATGTGGTATATGTTATATGTTGTGGATCTTTTTACAATTTGCTATATGGATATGTTGAGAATGCTTATTTTTTATAAGATATGTTGAGAATGCTTATGTTGATTATCAAATATTTTATATGCTGATGCATTCATACTGGAGTTAATAAAGATATGGTGACCATCTTGCTTTTGTATTCGCAAATTATATTCACAGTGGGACTTACCGGTCATATTTCATATTGGAGACCTTTGGGTTATATTCATACTGGAGACCTTCGAGTCATAATCATATTGGAGACCTTCGGGTCAAAATTTCATACGGTACTGGCCAACCAATTACTCAGTGGAAAATAAGAATCCTGGGGTGATACATGGCTTGTTTGGTCACAACAAATAATATGGAACACAATGCATATATATATGTTTGACAACATAGTTGATTGATTATTATGTATTGAATGTTTGTGTCTATGTTTGAGTTTAATTTATGATAGTTTTACTCATTAAGTTGTGACCCATATAAAGCGCAAATCTTTTTTCAGGTTACCATTTATGATAGATCTTTTCCTTGACTTGATATTGGAGTTTTTAGATAGCAACATGAGCCACAGGTTGGTCGGCTGGTGCTCTAGACCCCCACCTCCTCAGCATTTGCATATAAAGTTGCTTAGTCTTTTGGCTTTTGTGTATAAAATTTGAGACTGTTTTTTATATATAACTTATACTAATGTATATGTTTATGTTTACATGAGAAAATTGTATTATCTTGTTGGATTTTCATAATGGTATATGCTTATATTTGATTATATGAATGCAATTTGAATGGAAAATAAGCTATAGGGCATTACACCTTCATGACCCAAATCTCATTATTCTTTCCGTTCAGCTTGTTGTCTTTGTTAAGCTCAACAACAATCGATTTCTAAGGAGTATCCATATTCAGAAATCTATCACGCAAAATTGCACTCAATGACGAGATACAACAATACATAAGCATTTATTGTCATCTTGAAATTAAACAAGTATAACCAATCATATAAGTTTTGAATCGAATAGCGCACTAAGTGTTCCATTACCATATCTTTATTAATAACTAATTACACTAAATTCAATTTCTAGGATAGTAAATATCAATTAATCCAACTTATAGATTCAGTCTTTAAGTATTCTAACTTAGGTTTTATATATTGGTTGTTGCATTAATGAGTCCAAACACAATTAATAATGCAATAATATATAGGAACATTCAACACATAAATAATTGGATCCATAACAACCAAGCAATTTAATACAATAGATTACTGAAAAATAATAAATGCAGCAAAAACAATTTATTATCTCAACATAGGAAATGCCAACAACTAACGTAAAGCAACCAACTAAAACCAAATACCTAAGTCATGCCCATAAAGTTTATTTATATACAAAATGATAAAGTGACTGATCACTTGTTCCTAAACTCAAGATAGTAATAGGCTCAGTAGTTCCAAACTACCACGGTCCTCAAAATCGACTCTCAAACTTCCTCATGTATCTCCTCAAGAACAGTGTATGTAAGGTTACCTTACCATAGGCATTTGATCTCACAGCTACTGTGCAAGACCATAGGGTGTTTAGGCTATAGATGCTTAAGTATACCCCTCCTAACTGATTCACATAAGAACCTCCTAAGGATGGCCCTATAGTCTCCCTTGACCATGAAGAGGGCGAACCTTACTATCAAGTCAAATTGGGTGAATAAGTCGAAGAGCAACTGAATCATTCCATCAATGTTGGTGCTTAGATTAAACCCATCATGCCATACAACTTCTTAGATTTCAGTGCACATTCTAAACCATAAACTCTAAACATTGTCTTTTTATGTCTTGGGGTCCTTCCTTATGGCCCTCAAGTTTTCCTTCAAACGTTTCAACTATGCTTTCTCAATTGGGCTTATGGTTGACTTGGGCTTTTCGTATTTCACCATCTGAAACAGACACAGAAAGATGGGTTAGTACAACTGATGCTCCTCATTAATCGAACATGCAATCAATGGAAGTAGCCAAAACAATATGTATAAAATATAAAATATTATATATCAATAAAATGATTTTTTT
>CAODLS011111329.1:0-25971 GCA_948243855.1 Flueggea neowawraea | reverse complement strand
TATGGATGATGGACGAACCAAGCTACGATTTGAGAGAGTTTTGAGTGAATGAGAATAGTTGTAAATGAAAAAGTCGGTTTTGTTGAACGCTTTAAAGGCGTCTGAAACACACCTCACGTACGTCAATCTATGTCTCACGTACGTTAGAGTACCCTCACGTACGTGTATGGACATCTCAAGTACGTTATCGGGGCTCAAAATCAATTCTGGACGTACTAGGTCCGACCTCACGTACGTCACTGTTCATCTCACGTACGTGAATCATCATGGAAACCCAGCACGTGTACGTCAATCATTGAAAACACGTATGCTACAAAAATAGTGCCTAACATACGTTAGCATGAGTCTTACGTACGTTAGTCTATCATAATGTGCGTTATTCCTATGACTATGCACGTTAAATGCCTGATTTCTCCTTTCTTGACTTCTCTTGTTACCGAACTCGTTTTGGATCATTTCTAACACTTAGCAACATCCAACCTAACATGATTTCATCATAAACATCATACACCATCCACTGGTATTCCTAAAAGTCCTCCATGTCCTATCCAAAAACTACAGGAATCATAATTGGAAAGTACGAAATATTACACTTAGTCTTTGCCTTCTTCTACTCCCTCGGATGTCTCTCATCCACCTCTCATCCACATAATTCATCCCCCTGGCAGATTCAGCCATCTGCCTCATGGTAGTCAATCCTAAAGTCGCCACCACTCTGTTAATCGTGGGTTATAACCCATCTAAAAACTCTCGCCAAGACATCATCTCCTTGACTCTGAGGAGGCCCATTCCTACTCAAATCCTTAAACTTTTCCTCATACTTTGTCACTAATATACCCATTCCTTGACGAAAGTCAATGAACTCATTTGCCTTATTATCCCGAATACTCTGAGGAAGGACAAATGCAATGAGCTCATCCTTAAATCTAGTCTAACTGAAATCTCCCCGAGCTTCAAGACTCCTCTACTACCGAGCTACCCAGATACTTAGAAGGAAAGCCACGAGTCGGACCCTGCTGGCATCATTAGTAATGCCTTGAGCATCAAAGCAATGCTTCACCTCAAGGAAGAATTCGTAGAGATCCTCTCCCATCACACTTGAAAATATGGGTGGTTTGAGCATCATAAACCTATCCAAAATATCATCTTCTCTGATCCGTGGTGCAATAGATGCAACCACTGAAGCAGTTGTTGTAGCCTCATTAAGCTGAGGCTGAGGTGCAGGTGGCACCACTGCGGAATTGGTGCTGCTCCTGCTAGCGAAACTGGCTAATCTGCATCCACCTGACTTGGCTGAGCTCTCTCTATGCTGTAGAGAACCCGGTCTTATGCTCAAACATCTCCATATGAGACGTGAGAAATTGCTGAAGCTGAAGCTGTGGCTGCTGCTGAGATGTTGGTACTACAACCTCTGGCTCGCTATGTGAATCTTGCGGATCCACTGTAAACTGAGCAACATCCTAGTCAGGCTCTCGTCTAGGTCTACCATGACCACAATGATGCATCGCTACAGATCACAGACATACAAAACATACATGCAGATGTCAAAATGCAAGTGATTGCCACATTATGGAGATAACTATTAGAAGGGTATACATAAGCAAATTGGACATACTCAATCAAGGACACATATGCTCCACACTGACCTAGACAATGCAGAACCTAATGCTTTGATACCATCTTTGTGACGACCCGTTTTTGGACCATGACCGACGTTCATGGCAGACCATCTATGGGAGTCTGACCCATCTCATACAGGGCTCAGAGAATCAGAAACACTACCCATGATATTCGATTTAAATAGCCATTAAACCATTTATAAAGTATAAAACATTTTTATACCAAAATCATATGTATATATAAGAAGTTATGCAAAACAAAATCATACTATCAGATAAGTACGAAAATATAAAAAAATGAGTATAAATCCAAATGAAAAAATATGACCCAGTAATCCAACAACATCCTGGTGTAGAGCTCTAATAAAAAATAAAAAGAGCCCGAACCAAAAGGCCACTCATTATCAAATGGAATGCCTCACTAGGAGCAGGATGCCAGACGGTTGTTGAATGCCAAAAGAGAACTTGAGAAATAAGATAAAGGAAAATTGGTAAGAAATAGAAGAAAAAGGGTAAGAATCTCTAGTGCGGAAACGACACTCAGAGTGGCTCCAGGCCTCACAAAAACTGTTTTGAAAATATTTTAAAAATACCACATGCAGATATAAGTGTACATACATATACACGCTAATACTGAGATATTAGTTCAAAAATTCATTTTCAAAAACATTTGCAACCAAAGCAAACATCAGGCAGATACATACAAAATACATATACTATGTAACATATATCTGAAACGGATACGAGACCTGAAACTAATTGATAGATATAAACAATAAGGGTGGACTCCACCACTAAGGTGAAACTGAGTACATGCGTCTGGTACGACTAATATAAACCCTGGTAACTGGGCCTTAACTGGATATTGGTATACCAAAAATTAAGTTTACCCTAGCACATGTGTGCCATATTGAAGTATAAGTGTGTATGTGTGTGTGTGTGTATATATATATAGCAAACACACATGCCAAGCATAAATCATTTTGCAGATTCAATATCAGAAACAGAGTTAATTTGCAGAAAATATTTATATACCATATACAAATATTATTTATCAGAAATGAAAACCAAACATTAATAATCACATAATTTGGATTATTAATTAGCCAAGCCATTAGTAATTCCATTTTCAGAGAAATGTCGTACACAACAAAAATATAGAATTTAGAAGACACAGTGTAACACCTCGTTTAAATTCGATTTGGTTTTTGATTTATTGATGATTAAACTTTTTGTATTTAGATCATTGGAGACTTGATCTATTCGTTATATAATGAATATTTTAGAGTGAATAAAATTTATTGGTCCTAATGGTATTTGATAAAAAAAAAAAAGAAGAAACAAAGAAAAGGATGAATTTCGGTTTGGTTCGATTCATTGGCTTGGTTCACTAGTTTGACCGGTTTGATTTAGTGAGTTGGCTTGGTTTATTATTGTGGAATGGTTTGGGTTTTGTGGGTTATTGAAAATTTGATGAGTGGGTTTAGTTGGGCTCTTTTTATGGATGGATTTGGTTGAATTTGTTTGTGTGGGCTGGTTCTATTTTGGCATGTTCGGTTTGACTGGTTTGGCTTTGACCGGATCGGTTCGACTGGTTCAGTTTGACTGGTCAGTTGGGGTTGGTTTTTGGGCTGCTGCATTTTTTTTCTTTTAAAGCCACCAAGCCCGACTCCTTCCATTTTTCACCATCAACCACTAGCAAACTCACCCGAAATTCTCTCGATCCGTCTCTCATCCTCTCTATTTGCCTCTCTTTGATTTTTTACACCAATTTGAGGTAAGAACTCTCAATTTTTCTCTTTTCTTTCTTTCTTTTATGAAGAAATCGTATGGGTTTTGTTGGGTTTGAATGAATGACGAATTTTGTGGCCAAGGTTTGGATTTGTGTTGTTTTTGGTGGAATGGGTGTTGAAGAATGATGGATTATGTTAGATTAAAGTTAGTAATGCATGGTTTGAGCTTTGGTTTTGTCTGGATTGGATTAAATGTGGTCTTTTGTATTAGAGTTCATTTATGTCCGAATTTTTGATGATAGATGGTTTGATTTTGATGGTTGCTTTGATGAATCGATGATGGCTTTTGGATGTAATAGGTTAGGTTAGGATTAAGAATGGTGTGGGTTTGATTAAATGAGTTGAATGTGCATTTTTGGTGGAATTTAGTTGAATATTCAATTTTTTCCATGAATATTAGGGTGGATTTTTGATGAATTTAAGTTGCTTCTTAATTGGTTTTGATAGAATGAACATTAAATGGAACGGGTTTGTGATTGGTTTTGAAGATTGAAGAAGGTTGGTGGTTATAGGGATCTAATTGGAGGAATTAATTTGGATTTCAATGATTTATTATTTATTTAGTAAAATTGATCAAAGATTATTGAATTTGAGTTTGTTTTGGTTGAATCTTGGTAGATTTAATTTGAAAATGTATGGATTTTAGTTGGCTTTTGAGAAATTGGAAGAATGTGTGGAAATGGGTTAGGGTTTGGAATAATAAAGTTGAGATTTTGACGATTTAGTGTTTTCTTGGCGAAGTTGATCAATGATTTTTGTATTTCAGCATGCTTGGAGACAACTTCGGTGATTTGGAATGTTTGTTGTCGGTGGAAATGAACTTGAGAAAATTTTGAAAGATTTTTGCCGCAAAGACTAAATTATAATATTTTGAATGTTGAGGCCTAGAATATGAATGTGAATTAATTAGATGATTGATTTATAGATGCTGAAGGATTTGGGGACTAATTCTGTAAATTTTTGAATTTCTAAAAATTGACGAAATGGTTAGACATTCATTTGGAATAAGACTTTTCAATGCCTTTGTGGGGTGGGTTCCTGCATTTGCATTTCATGCATATTTTGTATTATCACTACCACCGTGTCTGATTCATTTGTTACAAATTATGTTTTCAGTTCTATTTGATTTCCAAAGTGATCAGCCATTCACCGATGGTCCGACGTTGGGATTATTTGGCTCGGCGTCTAGGTGAGTGGATGACATCTTCAGACACATAGTCTGTGTCTCTCCAAATTTATATGTTTTTTTGTTGTGCTACGATTATAGCATGAAACTTGGAATAACTAAAGGATTGGTAATTCTAAAATTGGATATATGCGAAATCCTCTGTGATGAAAATGCAGTTTGAACTATTATGTTTTGACTTTTGATTCATTTGTTACAAATCTTGATTTTACCAATACAAATTACAATCAATCATCCAGATTGACTCTAATCAACCTATTGAATACGAATCTAAGGTCCAATCCATCAAAACAACTCGAAATCACCCAAAATCGATCAAAACCGAATTGATTCAAATTCATTTATGAACATCCTCGATTCTTATGATTTAAAGCCATCTTAGGTGTTTCTACATTCCCAATAGCATGATCTAACAACACCAAACACTCATTCTAACAGAAAAACACACATTCAAACCTATGAACATTTTCCTAAACCCTAACATGAATAATCTTGCAAAAGAAAAGAAGAAATACAAAGGTTTAGAAGTTAAATCTTTCTTCAGAGATGGTGTAGAACTAATGAGAAGCAATTGTAAAGAAGTCTGGACGGATTAGGAGTGCTTGAGAGTGAGAGAGTTGAGGGAGAACCGAAAGAGTCGGGGGTAAAGGTATTTATAGACTTTTTGCCCGAACGTTCTCTTACTCGAGTAACACACTTGTTTGCTTGAGTAAGCCTTCTCCAGATCATTCTGGGTTCTTGATTCACTCGAGTAATCCAGTGGCTTACTCAAGTTAAGCCATGCCACATCTCACTCGAGTGACATCCAATAGTTGCTCGAGTAATTCAATCTCCATATCACTTGAGTAATCCACTATCACTTGCTCGAGTAAACGTCTTTGAAACACCATAAGGAACAAATTAGCACCCCAACGGTCAAGATCAAATCGGAGATCTACAGAAACCTTGCCGGAAGGAGCAAGATATTACAATTAGGAACATAAATAAGTTAATGATATGTTGTTTTTGCCTTGTTTATAGGCTCAAGTTGCAGTTGGTATTCACCATGTAAAAGTCACTGGGAATATATATGAAACGGTTTGTAGTATGAATTTGGAGTTTTGGATTTGGTTGGAATTTTGATTGGCTATGTCTTTCTATTTTCTAAAAAGTATAAATATTTTCGACCAGTTCATTCCTAGAATTAATATTATATTAGATTTACAACTATATTTAATAAAATATTGCATTTAAAAAATCAAAAAAATTGATTCTTTTGGATATTATTCGTAGGCTAAATAAATTAATTTTTTTATTGAATTAAAGCAACGTCATAAAAAATTTACACTTCAGATACCACGTGGACTACTACGTCAACAAATGGATGGAAAATTTAACCCAAAACTAAAAGATGACACAATTGTTATAGTGGTCAAAATTCTTGTTTTTCTTAAGCAAAATTGAAAGTTCATGATATTTTTGTTAATTTGATTAAAGTTCATATTTTTTTTTAATTTATTTTGTCTACACAAAAATATTCGTGTATGTGTTTTTTTTTTGAAGTTTGAACTAGTTGAAGCAAAAATATTCTTCTTCAACTTGAGCGGCTATATAGCACGTAACATCATATAGTTTGAGTAGAATTGTTTTAGAAAAGATTACTCAAATTATTTAACGCTTACTTTGAAAAAAGCTAGTGGGGAATGGGGAGAACTAGTTTTTTTTTTTAACTGGGGCTATTGAGATTGAAGTAAAATTTTCTTGAAGAATTGTTGAAGCCATGTGTTATTTGTTGAATCAAGTCAATAGGGGATGATTTCATGATGAATGGAGGCATTTTGGGTCGTTTCTGGTTGTGTATGGATGTGTACAAACTGTCATGACCTGTTTTTAGACCATGATCAGCGTACGAGACGAACAATCTAAGGGAGCCCGACTCATCTCATACAAGCCTCAAAGATTTAGAGATACTAATTATACATTTTAAAACATTTGTTAAAACATATAAATAAAACGAGTTTACCATATATCAAAAAATGTATAAAAACGTATGTAAGTATAAGCATACAAAATCAATGTATAAATACTAAAAACAAAAAAAAATATGGCAACCCAGTAACCCAACAACATCTCGGTGCAGAGCTTTATAAAAAACAAACGAAGCTTGAGTAAAAGAGCATCACTAACCAAAAAAAGCCTCATTGGTATCCAAGATGCGGTGTAGTTGACGAAGCCAAAAAATCTGTCAACCTGGAAGACAAGGATCAAAGGTGGACGGAAAGCAAAAAAGGGGTCAGAACCTAGTGAGAAATAGTACTCCATAATGCTTTATATGTGCCCCATAAAGACTGGTTTGATAAACAATATATCATGTTTAAAATACTAAACAGGTATACAATACATACACCCACAAGATTATCGGTGTAGAGCAACTAACAAAATAAATAATTGAACCTGAACATAAGGGCACTGACTGTGACTGCATAAATGCCTCACTGAGTGTCGAAGATTGATAGATCACAATCAACCAAAATCACCTGCAAATGAGAATACAAGGAAATAGACAGAAAAAAAGATGTAAGAATCCCTAGTGAGGAAACGACACTCCAAAGCGGCACTGGACCTCACACAAACTGTTTTGAAAACATTTAAAAAACTTCACATGCAGATATAAGGGTGTATACGTATACACGCTAAGTACCAAATAGTAGTTTTGAAATTCATTTCGAAATCGTTCACAACCAAGGCAAACAACAAAAGGAAAATTGTACGAAAATATTTATTTACAAATCATAATTTTTATTTGTAAATCATAAATCGCAACTATCAAAATATTTCTTTTCAAATCATACAAGCTCAAAGCTCCAAATTATTCATTTGCAAAGCATATCGTATCAAAACAAATCCGACATGGGACTAATATCAAAATCATTTTAGATTTAAAACGTGATTTCAGAGTCAAAAATATATCAAATATATGGGAGAAAAGCAAAGGTGTGCATCCAACACTAATAATAAAGGTGATGGACTCCGCCACTAATAAAAAACAAATCATGTGTGGGATCAGAACACATGGCTACCGACATCCTTGGTAGTTGGGATTTCTCAATCAATATCAAATCATGTGTTGGATCTGAACATATAGCTACTGGCATCCCTGGTAGCTAGGACTTTTCAAATCATTGGTATACCACATATCACAATTTAGCCTCGTAACATATGAGTCCCATATAAGAAAACAAAAATATATTAATACATAATATGAAAGCAAAGTACGCGATTCAGCATCAAAATCAGAGGGAATATATATAATACATATATATTAATTTCAAAACATAGTAGTGGTTACACCACTGTCAAATCATGAAATATCTGATTTCATAAATCAATTGGTAGAATGAAATAAATAATCTTTATTTCATAAAAATACAAATTCATCCCAATATTCATTTCGGAGAAACATTTCCTTTCTTACAAATCAAATACTCTTATCCGCAAAAACATGTACTTCAAAACGTAATAACTATTTCATATTTTTTCAATAATACAAAACAATTATTTTCAAAGTACTTCAAAGTACTAAACAAAGTATTCTCTACAGAGAATATCTCAAAAAATCCAAAGCAAAGTTGTTATTACCAAAATCATAATAAATATCAAATACGATATTTATTTTAAAATCATCAAAGTTTCCACAACAGAGGTTTCACATAAGTTAAATTTTAGGATTTCCTATTCTTTATTTATTCTAGATTACATAATAAGGTAGCACAACAAAAACATAAACGTTATAGAGATACAACCTATGTGTCTGAAGCTGCCATTTCACTCACCTGGATATCTAAGCTAAATGACCTAAAAACGTACCACTGGCGGTTGGCTAACCTCGCTGACTAGGATACAAAGCTGAAACAATTTATTAAAGCAAAGTCAAAGACATGATGCTGGTATTGTGGCGGTATCAAAATACATGGTACGCAAATGCAGACGCGGATCCTTAAAGTCCCAGAAAATCATCTCGAGTGAGAATCTATCATTTTGGATCCAAAATCCAAAATCTATGTAAAATTACAATTTGGTCCTTGACCCATGTAAATTACACTTCAATCCCCGAGACTTGGCAAATTATAAAATGGTCCTCAAAATTTTCAAAAATTACAAAAGAGTCCTCCAAGTAGTCAGAAGTCCCAAAAGAGTGCTCAAACTGTCAAAACTTACAATTCTATACTTGATTCCTTGAAATTACAAATCTAAGCCAAAGTTTTCCAAAATTACAAATTAGGACCTCTAGTTTCTAAAATTACAAAACTAAACCCCAACATTCAGAAATGTCAAATCTAGGCTCAACTTTCCAAAAATTTACAAAACTCGACACTTAACCAAAGTTTATTCTCAAAATTATCAAATTCTCGATTCGACCGACAAAAATCGAAACCAATCACACACATTGGTCAATCTCAACCTCATGAACATTAATCCATCAACAATTTCACCAAACAAACAACAAATTTGCCCAAAATTGATCAAAATCGTCCAAACCCTAACCCATAACCCATTTCAAGAACTCATAAAATCTCTTGATTCAAGGCTTGATGCTTGTTAATCTAAGTCCTACTCAATTTATTCTAGCATCCTCTAGCAACCATTAACTCAAACTCATGCATAAATTAAAGTCCAATGCAATTCGGCCAAAATCAAAAGCCTCCAATCAATGCATGAAAATGAAGTTAAATCCAAGAAAGAGATGTAATCTTACCTCAGAAATTGGTTAGGAATGATGGATGAACAATGTGGAAGAATCCCAGTTGAGTTGAGAGAGTTTTGAGTGAGAGAGGGGTGAGTTAATGAAGAAAATTAGGTTGTTGGGTGCTTTGAAGACATTCTGCTCGCTGCCAACGTACGTTATTTTAAGCAAAATGTACGTTGTCGGGTTGAAAATCATGTTTTGTGGCTATTGCTTGAACCACAATGTACGTTGTCAAATTCACAACGTACGTTGCATCCATACACAAAGTACGTTGTCCTTTTCAGCAATGTATGTTGATCATCTTGTCCAATTCCAGATAATGCATGTCTTGCACCAAAACTGATGTACGTCTTGACCTCCACAACTTCCATACTCGATGTCTCTCACACCGAACTTATTCCAAACCACTCTCAAGGTTCCTTAACTCCTAACATCTGAAAAATACATCCAACAACAAAGATCAAGCATCAAATTATCATATGAATCAAGTCAAAACAAGCGGGATATTACATTAAATTAAGTATTTCTTGATGATATCATTGGGGAAGAATGTGATGAGATCGAAAAAGAGAATAAATGGAATAACTCACAGGGTTAATTTTATTTGTTTGTGGAATTTGGGCTTATGGTGATCTAGTCTTTTGGAATGTTTACAGTAATCTTGATATTAACGTTTGTCTTGATTATATTCTCTGATGTTCTATGGTTACGTTTGGGTTGGATTTGCAATTGGAATTGAACTCGGATGACTTTGCTAAAAAAATGCTTGGCTTCGAGAATTCGATATCACATATCGATAAAATGTGAGAGTAATAGTTAACTCCTCTGCGATGGTAAATTTGAGATTTCAGGATATGATTAGGTTTAAAGATCTAGGTTTGGATTCTGGCATTTAATGTCTCATTCCTTCGGGAATATGTTCTGTGTCTTGGTATTGCAATCCTTGAGGGTAAACTTAGTTTGTTTTTGAAGAAGCATCAATGCTATTTGCTTTTGTATATTCATTGCTCGGCTTGTTCTTTTGTCCAACCAATGAGTAGGTCGGTGTCTTCTGTTCCTACATATGCATTCTCGATAGTTGCATATATGTGTGTGCATTTTTGTATCGTCAGTATATCTGCACATCTAGATCTGAGGGACTAAAATTTTAGCAGAGTTATGGTCAACTCCTCTAAGATTGGTTGGGAAAAATTGTGATTTTTTTTTGTTTGGAGACTTAAGATTGATCCTAGCTTTTATCTAGCTTCCATTGAAATACAAGGACGGATTTCTTTTGAGGGGGGAAGTATGTAACACCTCGTTTAAATTCAATTTGGTTTTTGATTTATTGATTATTAAAGTTTGTGTATTTAGATCATTGGAGACTTGATCTAAACGTTATATAATGAATATTTTAGAGTAAATTAAAGTTTTTGGTCTTAATGGTATTTGATGAAAAAAAAAGAAGAAATAAAAAAATTGAATTTCGGTTTGTTCATTGGTTCGGTTCACTGTTTTGACTGGTTTGATTTAGTGAGTTGGCTTGGTTTATTATTGTTGAATGGTTTGGGTTTATGGGCTATAGAAAATTTGATTAGTGGGCTTGTTTGGGCTCTTCTTATGGATGGATTTGGTTGAATTTGTTTGCGTGGGTTTGTTCGGTTTTGGCTTTTTTGGTTTGACTGGTTCGGTTTTGAACTGTTCAGTTTCATTGGTTCGGTTTGACTGGTCAGTTGGGTTTGGTTTTTGGGCTACTGCATTTTTTTTCTTTTAAAACCAACAAGCCTGACTCCTTCCATTTTTCACCATCAACCACAAACAAACTCACCCTAAATTCTCTCAATCGGTCTCTCATCCTCTATATTTGCTTCTCTTTGATTTTTTTCACCAATTTGAGGTAAGAACTCTCAATTTTTCTCTTGTCTTTCTTTCTTTCATGAAGAAATCATATGGGTTTTGTTGGGTTTGAATGAATGACGAATTTTGAGGCCAGGGTTCGGATTTGTGTTGTTTTTGGTGGAATGGATGTTGAAGAATGATGGATTATGTTAGATTAAGGTTAGTAATGCATGATTTGAGCTTGGGTTCTGTTTGGATTGGATTAAATGTAGTCTTTTGTATTAGGGTTCACTTATGTCCGAATTTGTTTTGATAAATGGTTTGATTTTGATGGTTGCTTTGATGAATTGGTTATGGTTTTTGGATGCAATAGGTGGGGTTAGGATTAAGAATGGTGTGGGTTTGAATAAATGAGTTGAATGTAATTTTTTGGTGGAATTTAGTTGAATATCCAAATTTTTTCATGAATATTAGGGCGCTGTTTTGATGAATTTAAGTTGGTTCTTAATCGTTGGTAGAATGAACATTAAATGGAATGGGTTTGTGATTGGTTTTGAAGATTGAAGAAGGTTGGTGGTTATAGGGATTTAATTGGAGGAATTAATTAGGGTTTCGATGATTTATTGTTTATTTGTTAAAATTGATGAAAGATTATTGAATTTGAGTTTGTTTTGGTTAAATCTTGGTAGATTTAATTTGAAAATATATGGATTTTAGTTGGGTTTTGAGAAATTGGAAGAATACGTGGAAATGGGTTAGGGTTCGGAATAATAAAATTGAGATTTTGACGATTTATTGTTTTCTTGGCGAAGTTGAACAGTGATTTTTGTATTTGAGCATGCTTGGAGACAACTTTGCTGATTTGGAATGTTTGTCGTCGGTGGAAATGAACTTGATAATTTTTTGCAAGATTTTTGCCGCAAAGACTAAATTATAATATTTTGAATGTTAAGGCCTAGAATATGAATGTGAATTAATTAGATGATTGATTTATAGATGCTGAAGGATTTGGGGACTGATTCTGTAAATTTTTGAAATGTCTAAAAACCAACTAGACATTCATTTGAAAGAAGACTTTTCAATGCCTTTGTGGGTTGGGTTCCTGCATTTTCATTTCAGGCATATTTTGTATTGTTACTGTCACCGTGTCTGATTCATTTGTCACAAATTCTGTTTTCAGTTCTGTTTGATTTCCAAAGTGATCAGCCATTCACCGATGGTCTGATGTTGGGATTATTTGGCTCGGCGTCCAGGTGAGTGGATGATATCTTCATACACATAGGTTGTGTCTCTCCAAATATATATATATATATATATATATATATATATATATATATATTTGTTGTGCTACGACTATAGCATGAAACTTGGAGTAACTAAAGGATTGGTAATCCTAAAATTGGATATATGCGAAACCCTCTGTGATGAAAATGCAGTTTGAACTATTATGTTTTGACTTTTGAAATAAATATCGAGCTTTAATAGTTATTGTAATTTCTAAAATAGATACTCTGTTTTGGGATTTTAATGCATTTTCTGTAACAAGTATTCTGTTTGGATTTTTGAATGTATTTGCTAATAAACTGGTTATATGACTTTAATAATTAGTAAACTGTTTTGAACTTCGATATATATATATATATATATATATATATATATATATATAGCTCCCTTTCTTTTTGATACGATATGTTGCAAGGCTGTTGATTTTGATTTGATTATACAATATATATTTTTGGATATGGGACGTTTAGCTACGTGGTACGTAACTTTTGGTATACCAATGCTTTGAGAAGACCTTAGCTACCAGACAATGTTGGTAGCCATGTATCCTAGTCCGATGCATGATTTGTTATTGATTAGTGGAGACCACATTTTTTATACACTTAGGTGGTGGCGGAGACCACACCTGTTTTATCTTTGTTTGGTCCCTAATCCACGATATTATGTTTTTTTTTTTCAATTGATATTATTATTATCATGCCTGCATGGAAAACTCTTTGATTCTGGAAATTTCTAATAAGCTAAAAGGTTTTCGATTTCTATTCTGAAATTTTTGGTAAGCTTAAAAAGGCTTTTAGAATTTTTTTTGGAACTTTGATAAACTAAAATATTTCTGAAGGATTTTACTTTGTTGTTGAAAGTGTAATAACTTTGATAAAGTTTAGAAATATTTTGAAAGATTTTGCTTAGTACCTGAATACATGCGTGCATGATGTATGATTTGTCTATAAATGTTTTCGAAATGGATTTTTGAAAACACTATTACTTATATACAATGTGTATATCTATCTATATATATTTTCTTATATCTGCATGTTGTATTTTCAAACTGTTTTCAAAACAGTGTTTGTGAGGCACATATGAGGTGTTTAAGAGTGTTATCCCTCACTGAGTTCTTACCCCCTTTTATTTCTATTTTGTTTGTGTTTACGTTACTTTTCAAGTGATTTTGTTGATTGCGATCTTTAGCGCCCGACACTCAGTGAAGTACTCTGAGGTTGCAGTTAATGCCCTTTTGCTTGGGCCCTGTTAATTATTTTGTTAGACGCTCCATACCGAGGTACATGTGGGTGTTTGGTTATAAACTTGTTCAGCATTTAATATGTTTTATTATCTATAAATGTTCATTATTAATTTATTTTCTATTATGCAAATTTACGTTTTAAAGAAAAATTTGAATTTCTATTTAATTATTCGATTTGCTTGGTTTTTAAATTTTGTTTGTAATATAATTTGGGTAGCGTTTCTATTGTTTGATGCTTGTGCGAGATGGGTCGGGCCCCCATTGACGTTCTGCCTCGTACGTCGGTTATGGTCCATAACTTACTTAGTATTCGATGCTAAGGAACCAGTCAAGCACCACTAGTAGGTGGCTGATCTTGTTGGTAGACACAAGAAGTTGAAACAGATACAAACATAACAAATATCAGAATGGAACACTGGTATTGTGGCGGTACCGAATGCATGATATGCAAATGTAGGTGTAGACTCTCGTCCAACGACGAAAATCTTCTTCGGTCAAAGATCTAACACTGAAACCTCAAAAATCGTAATCTTTGTAAAATTACAATTAGGTCCGTCGAATTTGTAAAATTATGAACTAGTCCATAAGAATCAAAAAATTACAAATTAATCCTCTAAAATTACAAATAAGTCCTATATGAAGTCAAAATTCTCAAATTAGTCCTCTAACTCTCCGAGATTGTAAAATACCAAAAATTACATATTTGGTCCCTTAGAACTACAACTTACTCGAGTAACAGGGAAGCCTTACTCAAGTGATCCATGCATTGGATTACTCGAGTAATCCATGCACTGGCTTACTCTAGTAACTAAATGGCTTACTCGAGTAATCCATTTCCTAGAATTTTCAAAACTCGACAAATCTTGATTTCACAGATACAAATTACAACCAATCACCCAGATTGACTCTAATCAACCTCCTGAATATGAATCTAAGGTCCAATCTATCAAAACAACTCAAAATCACCCAAAATCGATCAAGACCGAATTAATTCAAACCCATTTATAAACATCTTCGATTCTTATGTTTTAAACCCACCTATAGGTGTTTCTACACTTCCAATAGCACGATCTAATAACCACAAACATTCATTCCAACAAAAACAACACACATTCAAACCTATGAAGATTTTCCCAAACCCTAACATGAACAATCTTGCAAAAAAATGAAGAAATGCAAGGGTTTAAAAGTTAAATCTTACTTCAGAGATGATGTAGAACCAATGAGAAGTAATGGAAAGGAAGTTTGGATGGATTTAGAGTGTTTGAGAGTGAGAGTTAAGTGAGAACCGAAAGAGTCAGGGTAGAGGTATTTATAGACTTTCTGCCCAACGTGCTCTTACTCCACTAACACACTTGTTTACTTGAGTAAGCCTTTCCCTAGATCATTATGGGTTCATGTTTCACTCGAGTGACATCTAATAGTTGCTAGAGTATTTCAACCTCCATATCACTCGAGTAATCCACTATCACTTACTCAAGTAACCGTCCTTGAAACACTATGAGGAACAAATTAACATCCCAACGATCAAGATCAATTGGAGATCTACAGAAACCTTGCTGGAGGGAGCGAGATATTACAATTAGGAACATAAATAAGTTAATGATATGTTACTTTTGCCTTGTTTATAGGCTCAAGTTGCAGTTGGTATTCACCATGGAAAAGCCACTGGGAATATATATGAAATGGTTTGTAGTTGGCAATGAATTTGGAGTTTTGGATTTGGTTGGAATTTTTATTGGTTATGTCTTTTTTATCTAAAAAGTATAAATATTTTCAACCAGTTTATTCTTAGAATTAATATTATATAAGATTTACAACTATATTTAATAAAATATTTATTTAAAAAATCAAAATAATTGATTCTTTTAAATATTATTTGTAGGCTAAATAAATTATTTTTTATTGAATAAAATCAATGTCATAAAAAATTTACACTTCAGATACCACGTGGACTGATACGTCAACAAATGGATGGAAAACTTAACCTAAAACTAATAGATGACACAATTATTATAGTAGTCAAAGTTCATATTTTTCTGAAGCAAAATTGAAAGTTCATGATATTTTTGTTAATTTGATTAAAGTTCATGTTTTTCTAATTTATTTAGCCTACACAAAAATATTCATGTCTGTGTTTTTTTTTAAGTTTGAACTAGTTGAAGCAAAAATATTCTTGTTCAACTAGAGCAGCTATATAGCATGTAACATCATATGGTTTGAGTAGAATTTTTTTAGAAAAGATTACTCAAATTATTTAACGCTTTGAAAAAAACTAGTGGGGAATGGGGAGCACTAGTTTTTTTTTTAACTGGGGCTATTGAGATTATAGTGGAATTTTCTTGAAGAATTGTTGAAGCTATGTGTTGTTTGTTGAATCAAGTCAAGATAGGATCATTTCATGATGAATGGAGGCGTTTGGGTCGTTTTTGGGTGTGCACGGACGTGTACAAACTGTCACAACCAGTTTCTAGACCATGACGGTGTACGAGACGAACCGTCTAAGAGAGTCCGACCCATCTCATACAAGCCTCAAAGATTCAGAGATACTACCCAATTATACATTTTAAAAAATTTGTTAAAACATATAAATAAAACGGGTTTGCCATATATCAAAAAATATATAAAAACATATGTAAGTATAAGTATACAAAATCAATGTATAAATAATGAAAAAAAAAACATGGCAACCCAGTAACCCAACAACATCTAGGTGCATAACTCTATAAAAAAACAAACGGAGCCCGAACAAAAGGGCGTCATTAACCAAAAAACACCTCATTGGTATCCAAGATGCGGTGCAGTTGCCGAAGCCAAAAAATATGTCGACCTGGAAGGCAAGGATTAAAGGTAGAGAGAAAACAAAAAGGGGGTCAGAACCCAGTGATGAATAGTACTCTAAAATGCCTTATACGTGCCTCACAAAGACTGGTTTGAAAACAATTCGAAGATACAACATGCAAGTCTAATGATGATGTACATACATATACACACTACATAGGTAGTAGTGGTCTCAAAATCATTTCGAAAACGATTTCAAACAAAGCATATAACATTCATGAAAACATCGTAATTTAATTATACTATCAAAATCAAAGTTGTAATATCAATGATATCGGGCCAAAACAAATGGGTTATGGTTTGCGCCAACACTCAGAACAAATGTAATCGTGGACTCCTCTACTGACTAATAACAAATCATGTGTTTGGTGTCCCGAATACATGGCTACCGACATCCCTAGTAGCTGAAATTTCTTAATGCATTGGTATACCAAGCGCTACTTACCCCGTAGCATAGGTGCCCCGTATCAAAGAAAAAACCATACTATATAAGTATGAAAACGTAAGCACGTAAGTCAGAATCCAAAGCAGAAGGAGTGTATATATATATATATATATATATATATATAAATTTACAAAACAAAGGTAAATATTAATTCACATAATCCATTTATTATTTTAGCCAATTCTCAGATTAGTCAAATTACAAAGTATGTGTGAACACATAAAAAACAAATACAGTTTCGAGACATAGTCTATGTGCATGAAGCTGCTATCACCTCACTTGGATGTCTAAGCTCTAACAGTCATACACCATTGTTTGACAGCTGATCACGCTGGCACAAACAAGATGCTGAAACAAAGATCAAATACAAAGTACATAAAAAACAAAGCAAGGTATGATACTGGTACTATGGCAGTATCGAAATACGTTTACATGCATATGCAAATTCAAATGCTCAAACGACGTCCAAAAACCCTTTTCGGACCCAAGTCTGACACAATAGATCAACTTTACACCTTGATGTAAAGTTACACTTCGGTCCCTGAACTCTTAGAAGATTACTTATTGGTCCCTAAAATATCTCAAATTTAATAATGGGTCATTAGCTCTCCAAGAATTACTCTTAAGCTCTTTGATAACCAAGTAATCAAATAAATTTCCAATATAAATACCAAACTCCATTTTGGTCCATAAATGTACAATATCACTCTTAGTCCCCAATGACAAATTACCAAAATAGTCCGAATCTCGATCCAACTGCCAAAAATCGAATCCAAACACCCATATTGGTCAATCTCAACCTCAAGAACACGAATGTATAAGTGGTTTCCAAAAAACAACTCAATTAGTCCAATAATCAAGCAAAAGTATGAACTTAACCCTAGCCCAACCGAAAACTTATGAAATCTCTTGATTCATAGCTTGATATATATGTTTTTAGGCTTGATCTATCATGATCTAACATCTTCTAACATCAATTAAATAACAAATAACCAGATTCAAGGCCAATCTACCAAAATTGTCACCCACTAAACCCATTTCATCCAAACACAACAACCTCTGAAATCAAAGCTTAAGTCCTATGGTTCCAACCTCAAACAACCATAATATAGCCACCTACAACTTCCATTTCAACAGAAAAGAGAAGATATGAACATAGCAAGCAATTTTGTCCAAACCCTAGATGCACAAATGCAAAGCAAAAATAGAGAAAATAGGAGGTTAGAGGATGTTACTTACCTCAATAAATGTTATGGAACCAAAAGGAAGTAGTGGGTAGTGATGAGAGATGGAGAGAAATGAATTTGGAGTGGTTTTGGTAGGTGAGAGTGAGTTATGACCGAAGAAGGGTTAGTTTGGGGGCATTTATAGACCCACAACAGCGTCTGGCTCGAAATGACCCAGATTCAACACGTTTACGCACTTAAAACCAGTGTAACGCATGTAGCATAGGTGTTACTTGCGTAACATAGGATTAACGTGTGTAACATAGCCTTCCCAGCTCTCGGTCCAAATCCAGTCGATGATCAACGTGCGTAACACCTTTGCAACACACAAAGAATGCTCTTACGTGCGTAGAACCTCTCTTATGCACTCAGATGAGCATAATCGAGCCACCCTTAACACAAAACCTCTCTTACGTGCATAACTCCATCACAATGCACGTAAATGACCTCCATCGTGCCTAAAACACGTAAATTCCCACTTTTAAGGCATTTCTAACTTAGAATCATTAATCCCATCACCCCAAAGCCATCCAAACACTAAGACTTGGCAGAATCATGATCGAAACACCTCAAACACTACAAAATTAGACGTAATGATACAAGAATTCCCATCAGAATGGGCAAGATATTGCATACTTCCCCCTAAAAAGAAATTCATCCTCAAATTTCCACGAAATCCAGATCAAGAATTAAAACAATCTCTAAACCTCAAAGTAAATCATAACCCAAAATCTCAACTTATCAGCCATGCACAAATGCAACAGAGAATGCAGAAGATGTAGAAACGTAAACAAAATACAAAGATAGAGAACAGAAGTGGTGTTTCAAGGTTTAACCCTAAAGACTAAGGCAAGTGTACCTATCGTCTATAGCAAGTGGACCCTTGAGTACCGAGTGTTGTATCCCACATAGACTACAATTATTAGCTAGTCACTCTTCCTCTATTATCTAGCCGGCAAAATAAATAATTTCGAATCTATAAAATAAGTAAGAACAAACTCAAATTAAATGATAGAATAAACGATTGGAAGATGGTACCTAGACGATGAATCCTCCTAGACTGAATTAAGTAATAAAGACTCGTTATTCAAACAACCATTCAGACAATTGGACCGTGAAAATTCCTAAGGTATATTAACCTCTCTCTCAAGTTAGCTAATGTCTAACGATTAGGTTGATTAACCGGAGTCTCTTCCTAATCAAAACCCCTAACGTTGCTTTAACATACTGCTCTATGAATTTCTCACTCCCAATGCCTCAAATATCATCGTTCAATCCCCGTTTCGAATTTTTTTCCTTTATTTCACCAGGACATCATCAATTTACTGAAAAACACAATATAAAGCATAAAAGTACCAAAACTAATGACAAACACTCAATTTGTATTCAAAATAATATAAATTGATGCACATAAATACATATGAATATGTGTTCATCAAGAAGGTACCAACCTATAGATATGCAGAGTCGAACATGTATGGATATATGTGTGACATCTCATCCTCAACCTCTCAAGTGGCCTCCTCATCTGAGTGATGTCTCCAAATCACTTTCACTGAGGCCATATCTTTGTTGCAGAGTCTCTTGACTTTCGATCGACAATTCTTACGGGAGCGTCATCGTAAGACAAGTCGGGTTGAACCTTAACAAACTGCGGTGACAAAACATATGAAGGATCAATGATGTATTTCCTCAACAAAGATACATGGAAAACTGGGAACAGAAGCAAATGGAGGCGGTAGCGCCAACTCATAAGCAACAACCCTAACACGACCAATAATCTCAAATGGATCAATGTATCTCGGGCTCAGCTTGCCCTTTATCCTAAATCTCATAACACCCTTCATCGGTGATCCCTTCAGAAATACATGGTCTCCAACCTCAAATTCCAAATGTTTACACTTTGGATAAGTGTAACTCTTTTGACGATTATGAGCGGTCTGAATATGTTACTGAATCAACCTAACTTTCTCAGTTGTCTCCAAAATAAGATTTGGGCCCAAAGGTTCTCTCTCTGTGGCCTCGACCTAATAAAGAGGTGATCTACATTTCCTACAATATAAAGCCTCATAAAGCGCTATCTCGATACTTGAATGGTACGAATTATTATATGCAAACTCTACCAATGGCACGTGAGAATCCCAACTCCACCAAAATCTGCAACGTATGCTCTAAACATATCCTCTAGAGTATGAATTTTATGCTTGGACTGACCACCGGTATGTGGATGAAAAGCAGTACTAAAATCTAATCAAGTACCTAAACCTTCTTGCAGCTTACGCCAAAACTAGAAAGTGAACTGAGGCCCTCTATCAGACATTATGGAGACTGACACACCATGCAAATAGACAATTTTGTCAATGTACAACTTAGCCAATCTTGCTGCTCTATAAGTCGTCTTGACAGGTAGAAAATGTGTAGACTTGGTTAATCGATCCACGATAATCCAAATGGATTCATACCCAGTAAGTGTACTCGGCAATCCCATTATAAAATCTATAGTGATGCGATCCAACTTGCACTTTGGTAGGGGCATCTACTGCGACAAACCAGAAGGATGCTAATGTTCAAACCTAACCCGCTGATAGGTCAAACATCGGCTGACAAATTCAGATATATCATTCTTCACCCCTGGCCACCAGTAGGATTCTTAGAAATCCCGATACATCTTGATGTATCCTGGGTGAACAGAATATGCTAAGCTGTGACCCTTGGCCATAATTTTTTGCGTAAACCACCCAAATATGGTATGAATAACCTCAAACCAAACCAAAGGACTCCAAAATAATCAAAACGGACGCTTTGATTTTCTCAATCAAACTCTGGATCTCGACATCATCCTTTTGTGCCTCTCGGATCCGATCTAACAAAATAGGTCTCGCCTCAACGTGACCGAACAATACCCTATCATCACTGAAGTGAAACTCAACTCCATCCTTAATCAACCTCTTCCACTTTGATACTGCCAGTCATCTCTCAGTGCTATATAGGCTAAACTACCCACTAACTTCCTACTCAAAGCATCAACAACTACGTTATCTTTACCATGATGATATGATACAATAAAATTGTAATCTTTAAGTAACTCCAACCATCGCCTTTGCCTCAAATTTGGATCTCGCTGACCAAAGATATACTTCAAACTCTTATGATCGGTGAAAATATCAAAAGTCTCTCCGTAGAGATAGTGTCTCCAAATCTTGAGCACGAAAACCACTGCTGCTAACTCCAAATCGTCAGTCAGATAGATCTGCTCGTGTCTCTTAGGTTGTCTTGATGCATAGGCGATTACCTTATCATGCTGCATCAATACATAACCTAAGCCAACTCTCAAAGCATACACAGTACACCGCAAACCCTCGAGAACCTGACGACAAGGCTAACATGGGTGCACTAGTTAGATACTTCTTCAACTTTAGAAAACTCTACTCGCACGAGTCAGACCATACAAACTTCACTCCGTTTTGGGTTAACCGAGTCATAGGGATAAAATATTGGAAAAATCCTCGATGAACCTCCTATAATACCCATCCATCCCAAGAAAACTCTAAATCTCGATAACAGTCTTAGGCCTCTCCCAATGGGGTACTGTCTCTACCTTCTTCGAGTCTACCATAATTCGTTCTTTGGACACTACATGTCCCAAAAATGCCACTTATTTAAGCCAGAACTCGCACATGGAGAACTTAGCATAAAGCTGATGCTCTATCAAAGTTTGCAAAACTAACCTCAAGTGGTCCTCATGTTATTCCCTACTCCTTGAGTATATCAAAATGTCATCGATGAAGACAATCACAAACCGATCCAGATACGGTCTGAACATTCTATTCATCAAATTCATGAATGCCGCTGGAGCATTCGTCAAACCAAAAGACATCACCAAACATTCATAATGCCTGTACCTAGTTCAAAGGCAATCTTTGGAATATCTTCACCACGAATCCTCAACTGATGATATTCCGACCTCAAGTCAATCTTTGAAAACCACTGAGCACCCAAATAGATCGTCAATCCTCAAAAGTGGATATCGGTTCTTCAATGTTACCTTGTTTAATTGACGATAATCTATACACATTTTTAAACTACCGTCCTTTTTCTTTACAAACAAAATTGTAGCACGCTAAGGAGAAATGCTCGGTCGAATGAATTCATTGTCCAACAACTCTCGCAACTAAGTCTCCAACTCCTTTAACTTTGTTGGGGCCATCTGATATGGATGAATCGATATCGGGTCAACCACAGGGTGTACCTCTATAGCAAACTCGATCCTTTAATCAGGAAGAAGTCCCGATAACTCTTCAGAAAACACATCAAAAAACTCTCAAACTACTGGTACATCATCTAATCTTAACTCTAGTCCCTCTGACTTGACCAAAACAAAAGCCAAATATGTCTCGCATCTTCGACAGATCATCTTTGATGCTCTAATAGTTGATATATAGCTGTAGACAACACTGTCTCACTCGCCCTGAAAAAAATTTACTCTGACCTGGTGGTTGAAAGCATACCCTCTTTGCAAAGTAGTCCAGAGTAATGTTCCAAGTCAATAACCAATCCATACCAAGTATGACATCAAACTCTCATACGTCTAACAAGATTAGGTCGGCTACCAACTCATGCCCATCAATAGCAATCACGCAACCTTGAACCCCAGATTTAGTTAGCATCTTAGTACCAAAAGGTAAAGATACCTCTAACAGTTTGTCTAAATGACACAATACTAACCCTGTATGCTCAACAAAAGGAGGTGTTATGAATGAATGTGATGCACTAGTATCAAATAATATATATGCAAAAGTACTAGAGATAGATAACATACCAGTCACCACTGCATTGGAGGTTTGCTCCTCTTGATGAGTCAAATGGTAAATCCGAGCCTGTCCACCTATAACAAAACTTCCCTGTTTGGCCTGTCCATGGCCACTACCCTGACCAATCTAGCTACAGCTCCCAGAACCTGTCGCACCTCTACCTGCACCTATGCCAAGTCCAGTGCTAGCAACTCATGCACCTCCGACTATAGATTGCACTGTTTGTGAGCCTATGACTTGCTTTATAGGACACTCATCCATCTTGTGTCCCGGCTGGCTACAATAAAAACAGAGGCTTATCGCCCTGCTGTAAACCCCTGAGTGTCTCTTCCTGCAAGTCTCCCAAAGAGAATACTGGCCTCCCGAGCCCTGACCTGCTGTATGCACAAGTGGCTATGCTACACTAACACTATGAGAACCCCGTCCCTTCCTCTGACCTCTAAAGAAATGTCTGCACCTCTATCCTGATTGCCTACTCTGTCATTGGCCCTACTGGCCTCCAGATATACACTCAGTTTTTGCCCTCTTTGGCTCTCTAGGATGCCTATCATCCGGATACTTCATACCCCTTGCAGCCTCAGAAATTGGTGATACGGTAGTCAAACCCCCACTCTGCTAATTTTGGGCAACAACCCATTTAGAACTTCATCACCAGGGCCTCCTCACCACGACCCTTTGGCGGTACATACCTGTTCAAATTCTTGAACCGATCCTTGTAGTCGGTCATAGATATACCCGATTCTTGGTGGAACCCATTGAAATGGTCCGCCTTCTTATCCCTTACACTATAAGGAAGGACAAACAACGTGAGCTCCCTCTTAAACTTGTCCCATGTAGTGATCATATGCAAACCCTTGTCTTGCCACCATAGGGCAGCTCGACCTTCCAACAAGAATGTGGCAAGTCTAATCCTCGTCACCTCATCTGTGAGGTCCATTGCCTCAAAGCATCACTCCATAGTGAAAGTGAAATCATGGGGATCCCCTCCCATTTGACCAGTAAATCAAGCCAGAGTGAGCTTCAAAAATTTGGTTAAACGGGACTCGACGTCTGTTCGTACTACTACAATAGCATCTATAGGTGCATGTGCAACAACTGCCTCTGGCTGAGGTGGAGGAACTAGTGGTGCTACAGCTGGCTAGTCCGGTGCTGCTGCAACTGGCAGGGCTGGCTAATCTCCAGTTGCCTGACCTGGATGAGCCCTCTCCATACAATCAAGAAATCGGGTCATAAGCTTAAACATCTCCATGTGAGCTATCAGAAACTGTTGAAAATGAAGTTGTGGCTGCTGTTGAGGAGCCTGGGCTGCAAGCTGGCGCACTGCAATTTGGCGCACTGCAGCCACATGTTGATCAACCACAGACTGAGCAACGACCTCGATAGCCACACGTCTAGGCCTTCCACGACCCCAACCACGGGCTCTACCACGACATTGATCCATATCTACATATCAGAACAAAATCGCATGTGCAATCTCAAAATGCATATGACAGCCACAATATCGAATCAAAGATCAAAGGGTATATAGAAGTAAAATCGAATTGACTCAATTCAAAGAAACCTATGCTCCACACTGACCCCCAAACTTACAAAACCTAGGGCTCTGAGTCTTGAAAGACAAGGATCAAAGGTAGACAGAAAGAAAAAAGAGGTTCAGAACCTAGTGAATAGAATTTCAGAATGCCTCATACGTCCCTCACAAAGACTGGTTCGAAAACAGTTCGAAAATGCAGCATGCAAGTGTAATGATGATATACATACATATACATGCTACATAGGTAGTAGTGGTCTCAAAATTATTTTGAAAACAATTTCAAACAAAGCATACAACACGCATGAAAAAAAATCATAATTCAATTATAATATCAAAATCAAAGTCGTAATATTAGCGATATAGGACCAAAACAAATGGGTTGTGGTCTGTGCCAACACCCAGAACAAATGTAATCGTGGACTTCACTACTGATCAATAAAAAATCATGCGTTTGAAGTCCCGAACACATGGCCACCGACATCCCTAGTAGCTGGGATTTCTCAATGAATTGGTATACCAAGGGCTATGTACCCCGTAGCATAGACATCCCGTATCAAAGCAAAAACCATACTATATAAGTATGAAAACGTAGGCATGCAAGTCAGAATCCAAACAAGAGGGAGTATATATATGTGTGTGTGTGTATATATATATATATATATCAATTTACAAAACAAAGTTGAATATTAATTCACATAATCCATTTATTAGTTTAGTCAATTCTCAGATTAGTCAAATTACAAAGTATGTGTGAACACATCAAAAATAAATAAAGCTTTTAGGCACAACCTATGTGTATGAAGCTGTGATCCACTCACCTGGATGTCCAAGCTCTAATAGTCAAGCACCACTATCTGGCAGCTGATCACGCATGCATGAATAAAAAGCTAAAACAAAGATCAAATGCAAAGTATATAAAAAACAAAGCATGGTATGATATTGGTACTGTGGAAACATCAAAATGCGTGCACATGCATATGGAAATTCAAATGCTCACCCTTTTTGGACCCAAGTCTGACATAATAGATAAACTTTACACCTCGATTTAAAGTTACACTTCGGTCCCCAACTATTGAAAGATTACTGATTGGTCCCCAAAATATCTCAAATTTAATAATAGGTCTTTAGCTCTCCAAGAATCACTCTTAAGCTCTCTGATAACCAAGTATTCAAATAAATTTCCAATATAAATATCAAACTCCATTCTGGTCCCTAAATGTACAATATCACTTTTAGTCCCCAGTGAAAAATTACCCAAATAGTCCAACTCTCGATCCAACTGCCAAAACATGTCTTATGGGAACTTGGGTTGAGGGTTGAACGTCGCATGTCACATGTCTTATGCTTGCTACCATGGTGGCTGAATTGCAAAAGCAATTCGAAACTATGGAAGCATATGACATGATGCAACGGCTCAAGGAAATGTTCCAAGAGCAAGCTCGTCA
>CAODLS011111293.1:0-11428 GCA_948243855.1 Flueggea neowawraea | reverse complement strand
CTTGTCAGAGATACGTGGTTCGAAGTAATTGGCATCGTCTTCCTTCTAAAGCAATCTGTCTATAACTTCTGTTGTACGATTCTCGAGGTAAGATCGAATCCATTTTGATCTATTTGTTTAATTCAGTACTGTGATTGCTTTTAATAAGGAAAAAAAATAAAATTATACAATGAAAAACTTAATTGAATATACTTAAATTTTTTTTATAAGTCGAATATGTTTTTCAATACGTTACATATAACGATATTACTACGTTACATAGTTTTAAGTGTAAAATAAAATATTATTACTATGGATATTCATA
Organism: Flueggea neowawraea; assembly: GCA_948243855.1. NCBI lineage: Eukaryota > Viridiplantae > Streptophyta > Magnoliopsida > Malpighiales > Phyllanthaceae > Flueggea > Flueggea neowawraea. The sequence continues at coordinate 11,124 of CAODLS011111293.1, read as the reverse complement.
GTAAAAGAGATATACTACGCAATAATGGAACCTAAAAACAAATAGGTATGCACCTGCAAATAAGTATGTATTAATTGGATGTATATTAATAAGTTATGTTAATAGAGGTAAATACTTTTGGTAACATATATTGTTAAACACCAATAGAGATAAATATTTATCTGAATATAGAAATAGAATGTTATTCATATTGATGATAATTAAAAATAAAAGATTTTTAATTAATTATTTAATAATTATAGTAATTTAGAATTGAAAAAAAGGTAAAAATATCCCAAAAAAATTATCACATCCTAACATTTATAAGTATTATGATATCAAAATTTAAAAATTATTCAAATTTAACTCGGTTAAGTATTGAGTCAAACACAAATGAATTCTTATCTAGCGAAGTATTGATCCACCCACAAGTGACTTAGTTCATTTAGGCCCCTTACTGAGTAAAAAACAAGCTTGGTGTGACGTAGATTTATATGATTATATTGGATTTCCATAAAAGACAAAATATAAATTTATACTCATATAGTTGAGAGTGGAGACCAAAATCAAGTGCCACATAAAATAAAAGGTGAGAAATAAGTGAGAGGAGCGCGTGAAGAAGGGGTAACGTTGAAGAGTGAGGCAGCACAAGTTGAGTGGACGCATGGATGTATGAGCCATAACACCGCACTGAATTTAATACTTGACAGCCCCCACCGAACAAACCACCCACGCACATAAATCACTAACATCCATCAAAAATTTAAAAAATAATTTTACACCGATCACAGGTAAAAAGTTTTACCAATCAGGTATTGCATTCTGCGATTGATATGATAACTTTGGGTGGATTTTTTTGTTAAAGAACCCAGATTTAAATATTTAAAAAATCGCTAGTTATATTGAGAAAGAAACCATTAGTACCATTCATTTAAATTTGAATAAAACTTTACCATAGTTCGAAAGAAGAGAATTATGTGCAAAGTAGCTAGAAGCTAGGAGATAAAACATTAATTAAGTAGTTGTAAAATCTAGACTAAAAATATATGGGGTGTTTGGTTTGTGAATTTTGGGTGGGAATCAGAATGAAAATAAGACGGATTCTCATTAAATATGTTTGGTTCACATTAGTCTTATTTCGATTCACATCCCAATAGAGAATCAAATTCCTCTCTAATCTTGTAATCTAATTATTAGGAGATCCCCTATTAATCATATAACAATTACTCTATAATCACTTTTTTTTTCGGACTCCTCTCTTCAGTCGACCTTATCCCTCCCTCCGTAAGAATCAATTTGTTTCTGTTATTTTTTGCTTACAATCTTCTTCTTCATGCGGAATTAATCATGATCATTAACAATCTTCTCCCTTTTTGCTTATTCTTCATGATAAGCTAATTTTTTGGGCTTTTAACAATCTTCTTCTTCATGATGAGAAGCAATCTGTTTCATGAAAAAGTAATCTATTCATTTTTTTTCTTTTAACGATATTCTTCTTCTTAATGAATCAAAAAAAATCAAATCATTTTTTTCTTTTTAACAATCTGTCTCATGATAAAGAATTGGAATTAACAATCGACCAAGTTTTTAAGGTAAGATTTTTGTGACACAAATTCGAAGCATAAATCTGTTAATTTTGATATTAGTTCATTCAGACACAACTGTTCGGATAGCTTCCTTTACTAATTTTGATAAGTACCTTTTAAATCGTTTACTAATTGAATTTGTTCATGATAACTCACATATTGACTCTTTCTTTAATAATAATTTTATGATATTTATTTTATTATATTGAATTCTTGATCGAATGTTTAAATCTTATAATTGATTCCGATTATGTAGTACAAGTAAACCAAACAGACAATTATGATAATCAAATTCTGATTTTGTATTAAATCAAATAATTACGATAAGAATCCATTTAATTCGAATTTTTGTCATTCCGCTTCTCTATATAATCGATTCCGATGCATTTTTTTACTGTTTTATGTTACATAATGTTTTATATATGTATATTTATACACTTGTTTATAGTCAAAAAAATACGAGATTTCGGGAATTAATTCACCTAAAAATTTAAACTGATAGGTGTGAGTCTGAATCTAGTTTCAGCCATATTCCATAATACACTCTTAAGTGAAAGCTCGTTAGTTTAAAACTTGCATATATAGGTCTTTTTTTTATCTTACGCTTAATTAATTCAATTTGGTTAATTAATAATTGACGGCAGTGGAATTTAAACTTAGATTATTTGACCATAAGTCACTTTGATACCATATTGGAAATCAATTACCCACCGAAAAATTTAAACTGATAGGTGATGTGCTAAAAATGATTTTAGCCACATCCCTAAAATTAGACTTAATTCAACCCAAAAACTACATTGTGAGGTCTATATCGTAAGTAACATAGGTTTAGGCCATATTTTTTCATATGTATAATGTGCATCTATCAAATCTTTGTTTGAAATGAACATATCAAAAATCAAAACTAACATGAATATTTAAAAATTGGCATTATTTAGAAGGAAGAGACAAGTGAAGGAAGGCAAGCACCAGCTGCATGTGCGAAAGGCCCCAAAATTTAAGGCACTCATAGGAACCGTCACTGTTCTTCTGCTTCGGGTGCCTTTCTGTTGGATATGAAAGTAAATGAAACCTTTCAACAAAAACAAGAAAAGACCAGACCAGACCAAATGGGTTTTGAAGGAGGTGGTCCCACGTCGGAATGACACGTGGAAGTAGGTGAGTGGGTTAGGACAGGGGCTTTGTAATGATGACTTAATGATGAAAGATGTAGGGCAGGAAGAGGGCGGTTTACCGGGACGAGCGAAATAGATCTGTCAGTCTCAACTTACATGCATGCATGTAATGGTGTGTCAGTCACTCAGTTATGGCTTCAAATGTAAACCGTGTGGTTTGGTTTGGTTTTCAAAATTTTTTGGCTCGGTTCTGAGTTGACCGTAATTTATGCGAGTTGAGCTTGTCTTGTATGGGAGAGGAGATAACCATGACCCGTGCATGAACGTTGGCTTTTCAGCTTTTCATTGGATAATTTTTACCTTTGGCTTTTATCCCGTAGTTTGTACTAGCAACACATGGCATGAATTTGCCATCAAATGTTTATTCGTTTCTTCAACAAAAAAAATAAAGGAGAATGAATTAGGTTTTTGAAAGGCAATAGATTTTAAAATATTGTTTCATCTGTTTAAAGATTGATATGAGATATGCACTCTACAATCTAGTGATAGACGGGAGGTTGGTCATAGATCCCGTGGCCATTTCGACGTCAACGAAACCTCATGTATATAGTATACACTATTTAGATATCTAAATTAAAAAAAAAAAGATTAAACTTTTAATTGGATCATCGTTCATCTATTCATCACTAAACTCACTGCCAATTTTCGTAACGCCATTCACAGGTGTCCTTGAGCGAAAATAATCTTGGATCTGTCATTTATACAATCCATAAAATTCAACATGAAGACTCACAGTAAGGCTCGTTATTATGAAGCTCAATTGAAAGAGGCGATTAACATTGAAATTGAGGGTTATGTTTTCAAAATTTGAATAGTGCTCTATCGTACAACGCTTAACTTAGGTGTAAATATTATTTTTTCTACTTATTATAAAGTAAAACATATATTGTACTTAAGGCTTAGATTTCAACTTAAGCATCAGAAGACAAACGAAGCACAAATTCTATATATGATGCCCATGTATTCACCTTTGTAAGATTTTTAAGAGTTTGAAGTGGTTCTGTAGTGATTAATTCTGATGCTTCATGGATTTATATGGTTAGTGATGAGGAGTCTTTTGCAGGAACAATGTAGGAGGTTAATTATTGATGAAATATACTTTAGATTTGCCAACTAAATTCAAATTGATTTTTGAATAAATAATAATTTGAAAGGAATAGACTCTTAAGGCATCTTTATTCTTTGCCCTTTTCATTCTAATACCCATCAGCACAGCAAAATAGTGGGCACGTAAATTCTTTAAGGATAGTGATTAAACATGTCCAAAGCCTTTTATGTATTCTGTTTTCTTAACAGTGTATGTGCGTATCTTGATAATCATATTTTGGTTGTCGTAGTTAAATCTGAACTAAAAGTCGTTACGTTTAGAATTTGGGAGGAGCATGGAAACGTTGGTAGATATATGCCTAACCTTGGCAAAGAACACAGCCAAGGGGTGAAATGGTTTTTAAGATATCTATAGGGTACTACTGATTCTTGTTTAGAATTTAGGAGAAGCATGGAAAATGTTGTTGGTTATATTGATTTAATTAAATTATGTTGATGATCTTCATAAAATTGAGACCAATTAATAAGCTATGTATCATTTGGTGATACTGCTTCAGTTGAATAGCTACTCTACAGTCAACTATGGAGTTGTTCACAATATGGAGATAGAATATACATTGCAATAGTTGAGGCTATTAAAGAAGTTGTTTGGTTAAGATGTTTATTTAGTGACCTTGGTCCAGATTATGAGGAGATTGTTGTTGTTTATTGTAATAGTAAAAGTGCTATTCACCTGAACAAAGATCAGATGTTTTATGAAAGGATGAAGCAAGGAAAGAAATATGGAATATTTTGTCAAATCATTGCAATAAGCTCCAATTACAAAGGCATCCATTGAACATGTATTAAAGTACAGAAAATACATCTCAACAGAAATGTAACTTCATTTCGAGCCAATTGCAAATGACAACTTCGGGCGGGACTTGTTTTTGCCCAGCAATTTCATCTGGTTCAACCGTTCTTCTTCCTCCTGTTGTTTCTTCCTTCGCAATGCTTCTTCTTTCTGTCGTTGGAGTTCTTCCAGTTCTCGATACCTTTCCTCCTCTCTCCGCTGCTGTTCCAAAGCTTCCCTCGTCTGAGCTTCTTCCACTTTCCTACGATTCTCTTTCAGCATCCATTCTAGCTCTTCTTTCTCTTTCCGCGCTTGTTCCTTAAATCAACGAACGTTCAACAAGATCCTTGATTATAAAGAAAAACACAATCTATTTCCCTTTTTCCTAATCGAATGCCCTTAAATATTTCTGCTCATAATCATTTTCAATTAAAGTAAAGATTCCCTGAAACAAGGGATCTAAGACTACACAGAGACATGCAAACATTGACATCAATATTTCATGCAATAAAATTGCAGCCACAGATTTAGCTAGCCAAGGCAACCAAAGAAAATTACCTCTTTTTGTCTAGCTTCAATGAGAGCAGCTTCTTTCTCTTTCTCAAGTTGAATAGCAACTTCATCATTAAGTTTTTTTCGTCCCTCCTCCAAACACTTCTGTATCTCCATCTGGATCTCTTCAGAGTTTTAGCACACTTCAAACTTCCTCCGAATGGCTTCTTCCACTCTTTTTGCTGTCTCCTCTTCTATCAGTTTCAGTTCAGGTTCCTGCTGACGCCCGGGAAAACAGGAAAACAAGTTAATCCAAAAACTAACAGCCAAAGTGGAAACCTTACCATTGTGAATTCAAATGTCCTCACAACCACACTAAGTAACATCAATAGATATTTCAAACTTCATTTTCCCTTCTCTGCTTATTTCCGTAGGTGAGGTGAGAAAAAGACAAAATCCTCAAGAAAAGTGAAACAGAAACCATATCCAAGTCAACACAAAAAGGAAGAAAAGTAAAAAAAAAAAGGCAGAACTAGACAAGTCAAAATGACATCTTCTAATCTTGTTTTATTACCATTTTGACAAGTCGTTTAGAATGAGAACATGCCAAAGAAAAAAACGGAAACCACACTGCAATTAAAGACTCTTTAAAATTCATCAAACCCGTTATAGAACTGTTACAAAAAAAATAAAAAAAAATGAAGAAGGACAGAACTTTATCAAAACTACCATTAGCGAGATCTTGAAGAAATAAGAGGAGAGGGTTTTGGTTGACGGGAATGAAGCCTGGTCCGAGATCATATAGGGCTATGTTTGTCTTTGAATCTTTAAACCCACAAAAGGGAACTCTTCAAAGACACAAAAGATCAACCTAAATGACCTCGAGCCAAACAACATTCCCATCAACATGTAACCTCTCATGAAGCTCTAACAACAAGATCTCAGAAAAATGATAAAACTTGAAAGGGATGAAATGCTGATTAATAAGCCTGGAAATTTTCCTTCAAACCCAACCATTTTTAGAGGAGAGGTTTCAATGAAGCGGAGAGTTTTCCTTTGTAGGGGTGAAGAAACCCTAGCCCTCTTTGGTCTTTATAGAGGGGAGACACCAATGAAGTTACTGATATCATATAGTGAAAGTTTTCACGCGCTTTCAATAGCCGTACACATATCAACTTTTGCGGTTAATGCAATTTTTACCTTTTTTATAAAATTATTTAAATGAATATAATTCGTATAATCAATAACAATCATAAAATTCTTGATAAAAAAGCAACAATCATGAAATGCATTATGTAAAAAATAATAATTCCACTTTCCTCTCTTAAAAAAAATTCGGCACAAATAAAAAGGTTACTAAATGTGAGTTAATTATAAAAGAAAACTTTTGATTATAAAAATTAGGGGAAATAAATGTGAATCGAGTTAAAACAGAAGTTTTAGCGTATATTTTGAGGATCATTTGACTTGATTAATTAGAGCATAATTCCCTTATAAACTTAACCTTTCCAACAAATATCTCAAAGTCAACACCTACGTGTCTCTTAGGGATATTTATATATATATACACACTTTTAATTTATCATTTTATTTTTTAAAGTTAAATTATGAGTATATGAGTGATTCATTTATGAAAAAGAAAACGTATATGAGTGTTCCTCTTGTAATACAAAAAAACAATTACAAAAATAAAAAAAAAATCCTATATTTAGTTCTCTTTGTCAATCAAGCCATCAAATCTTACATTAATTATCAAATTTAGTCATCGCTCCTCAATTTCATTTTTAGAAAATAAAATTTTATTTTAAAGTTCAAACATATGTATACAAATTCTGTAATCAGTCACACAATATATATATATATATATATATATATATATATATTTCATTACCAATTAAATTATTGGCTCTTACATTAATTATCAAATTCAGTTCCATTTTTGGAAATGAAAACTTTTTGTTTAAAGTTCAAACACAGGTAAATTAGCGGTTGTAATTACTCTTGTGATACTAAATATTATCCATAAAATTTAAATGTTTTCTATATTTAGTTCTCACTATCAATTAAATCATCGATTCTTATATTAATCATAAAATTCAGACATTGTCATACAATTCGATTTTTAGAAATGAAAATTTTATTTTTTAAAATTCAAGCACAAGTGTATGAGTGGTTGTAATTACTCTTATAATACTAAAAATAATTATTCACAAACATAAATATTTTTGCTATATTCATCGATTTTTACATTAACCATCAAATTCAGTCATCTTCATTCAATTCAATTTTTAGAAACGAAAATCTTATTTTTGAAGTTCAAACATAATTACAAGAGATGATTGTAATTATCCCTATAATTTAGAAAATGATTATTCATATAAATTAAAATTTTTGCTATATCTAGTTTTTGCTATCAATCAAATCATCGATTCTTACATCAATTATCAAATGTAATCATCACCGTACAATTTCATTTTCAAAAGCAAAAATTTTATGTTAAAAGTTCAAACATTTATAGGTGTACAGGAGTGGTTGTAATTACTCTTACAGTACTAAAAATAACATAATTACTTATAAAAAAATAAAATTCATGAGTGGTTGTAATCTACCCATAAACCTATTACTCTATAATTTACATTATTATCTACAATTCATGCTTTGTTTTGTATTGTAGTTTAAAAAAATACTATTAACAAACCATGATTGATAAGCAATGTTTCATAAAAATATTTCATAAAAATATATATATTTTTTATAAATCTGAAAAATTTTTAGTTAAAATTGTGAGGGATGGTTAAAAAGTGCGGTAGATAATTTTAATTTTTTACGGTGAGAAAAAACGACAAATTTTAACTTTTTTATATAATGTTTTGCGGGAATATTGTGACCAGTTTTTTTATTTATTACTAAACACTTAAAACTATAATTGATTTTAAAACACAATTTTACAATCTCAACATAGTTTTAATCTCAATATCAAACACACATTCAATCTACTGAAACTACATTGGCGGTAAACTTGTAAAAAGGGTGCATGTGGCCTGAAAAAATGGAAATGCTTAAGCTAGAAACTATAAATTGTGGTGTGGCCTCAAACTGAGGACAAGACTGGTTGCTTCTTTTTCTCAAAAATTCAAAATTTTTACGTTTTCAATCTTTAAAATTTGAAAATACAAAATATAATAATTTTGTTACAGAAAACTTAGATTTCAATAAGCAAATCGTTAAGAAGATAAACTCAAAATTTACAAAATGTAATCTTACATTGATACTTTAATTTTTTTTTCAAATTACTAACTAATCTTGTGCAGTTTGTTATGTGGAAACAAACAAATAGTTAAAAAGAATACCTACTATAATCAGTTGTAATTAAAAGTTGATAAAAAAAAAATGGGAATGCCTACCCTGACACAGAAGTCAAATGAAGAAGATGAGTCCCTATAAAAGTTGACGCAATAAACAAGCACAGAAATGATAATGATAGAGATAGGGAAATGGGAACATAATTGGGTAATAATTAGTAGCTGAAATAAACAACACAATCCAACAAATGCAAGTGCTTTGGCTCTGTTGCTGCTTCCCATTTTCTCAAGACTGACTACTTCCTCTCTTTTTGAGGTCAATAAATAGAAATATTGAACTTTTTTGACACCACCCTGAGCTGAGGCCTGAGCTACTGTGCCTCAATAACCTAGCCTTCAACCTGAACTACTTGAACTCCTAACCTAGCTAGACTTTTTATTCACGTTCTAGAGTTGAAGATGATTTACTAGGTCCATTATTTTTACGCTTCAATTGCTTTTCTTTTCAAGAAAATTTTAAAAAAAATCAATCGGGATTATTTTGTTACAAAAGAAAGCCGTACATCTCAAACACTATCAGATTCGAAGTAATCGTAATAGTTTTTTTTCATATAATTATTCGTAATACTTTGTAATCATGGATTATTTCATATAGAAAAAAATCATTACAACATTAGGGTTTTTATAATAATCTATGTAGCATACATTCAACTATTTGAATAAATTTAACAAAAAATATTAAACCAGTATATATATATATATATATATATATTGGTTTAGTAGTATTAGAATCATCCAAAAGGTCATCGATTCTCCTTGGAAGTAAATATAGAAACAAAAAAGCCTAGGGGAAATTGCTTTAACATCTCTGAATTACACTGTAATCTCATATCCAGTTTCTCAGTTTTGAAAAATCTCTTATTAGGTCTTTATTTGTACACAGCATCAACTCAAAACAGATGTTTAACACCTAATTTTGATATTTTTTTTTTCAAGTTTGCATATAAATATTCTGTGCAGAACCTGTGATACCAAGATAATGAAAGATGAATATAAATGGTCTTTATAAAGAGAGAGACACCGATGAAGTTATTAATATCATATAATGAAAGTTGTCATGCGCTTTCAGTAGCGCGTGCACATATTAGGTTTTGTGGTTTATGCATTTTTTACCTTTTTTATAAAAATATTTAACTGAATATAATTTGTATAATCAATAACAATAATAAATTTTGATTAAAAAATCATGAAAGGCATTATACATAAATAATGACAGGATCAAAATTTGAATAAGGTGGAGTTAAATAAAGTAGATAGGGTTAGCCTTCGAATAATAGGTGGGAGGCAAAACTTGCAAGTAAGATAAGTAAAGTACCCCTAAAAGTCTGTTGGATTGTCACTGAAGTCGGTCGACCCCAACCGACCTCACATGGCTTTGCCGTTGTACATAAGGCAATTAAAAATGATGAAAAGTGTTTATAGTGTAATTTTTCAATTCCTTGGATGATGGACAGAAAAGAAAACAAACTGCAATAAATGGGAAGTTGTCAGCATATAAGGAAATGATTTCCAAAAGATATTGCCATGGGGACAAAGCTAGCAGTACAAGGAAAGTTAGTTGTGCAAATTATTGCAAATCAGACACAAAAAAAATACACCTCCAACATCACCTTCAACACCATACTTGAATCAACTCTATACAACATGAGTTTAAAACTCTGTTCACAATAGTGTCCTAAGTATTCCTTTCTACTTTAATTAGTGTCCTTAGTGTTCATTTCGTTTTCTTTCTCGTTGTAATCACTTCATCATTGTCTTATCTTGATATTGTTGCTAAATAGGCAAGGAACCCAAGCAAATTATTTGTGTCCCTTTACATTTCCAATTGTTTGATTAAGGAAGTCCGATTTTAAACATAAATCTTCTTTCAATTGCTTTCAATTCTTGGTTTAGGAAAACCTAGAATTCCTTGCCACACTCATACATTTTTCCAAACCAAAAAGGCAACATTGTCTTCTTAGCTTTCTTCTACGAAAATTAAGAGAACAATCTGCTAGCACGCTTGACCGGACGATTGAAATAATGCCACCAAAAACTCGTGGAGGAAAAGAAATGAAGAGACTAATGCAGCAACAATGGTCATACAATAAGATATTCAATCACAAAGACAAGGAGATTCCAAGGAAACACTCTCATTCCTATACATGTAGGCTTCAAAAGCCACCACTTTGATGGAATCGTTGTTGGAAAGAATGCTACTAACCTTACAGAACATGGAAGCAAGTTTAGGTCTGTTGCCAAAGATCGATAAGAAATTGGATGACAACAACCAACAGGCCTTTGGTACACATCAAACTACCATGGAGACAATGGCAAAAAATCAAGAATTGTTACTGGACAAAATCCAATCTAGTGGGAGGAGTTTACCTGTCACGACCCATTTCCGGGACCATGACCGGCGTACGAGATGAACCGTCTATGGAAGCCCGGCCCATATCGCACAAGCCTCAGAGATCTAAAATTCATATCCATTCATTTATTTAACATGTTTATCAAAAACTAACATATGTATATCATAAAGATATATCAAAATATCGTATATACAAATATATACAAAGCGATCTAATCGCAAAACATAATATCAAAGTCAAATACAAACCCCATAACCCTACAGTAGTCAGAATGGAGCATCTACTATAAAACACGTAGCC
>CAODLS011111202.1:0-10183 GCA_948243855.1 Flueggea neowawraea | reverse complement strand
GAACTGCTTACAGGGCAAAAAGCACTTTCCTTCGGCAGACGAGAAGAGGACAGAAACCTTGCAATGTACTTCCTTTGCGCGCTGAAAGAGGATCGCTTGTTGCAAATACTGGATGATTGGATAGTGAATGAAAACAACATTGAGCAGCTCAAAGAAGTAGCAAACCTTGCAAAGAGGTGCTTGAGAATAAAAGGAGAGGAAAGACCAAGCATGAGGGAAGTGTCTAGGGAGTTAGACGGACTAAGAATGACCCCAAATCATCCATGGGTTCAGGAAGAAACAAAGATGGAAGAGACGGAGTACTTACTGGGTCGGCTATCACCAGATACTTTTTCTTATGCAGATGTTGCTACTACGAGTGCTGGTTATGACACTATCAGGAACCATATAATCTTGCCAGTTAATGATGCAAGATGAAACTGTCACTTCAATCATGCTATTCTTAGGTACTTGTTTGAGTATTTCTGTTGTAAACTGCTGTACAGTTTGCCTCATTTCCACTGCTTTTGTTTTCAATTTTTGAGTTCTGTACTAGTTGTACAATTGTATGCAAATATGAGTTGTTGCAATTTTTCAAATCGAATAATGAAGATTTTTAATCATGAATGTAAAATTTTTCCGCTACTTAATTCTCTTTAGCCTTTTTTTTTCAACAGCTCTCCTAAAACTGGAGACGGAAATTTTTTTTCCCTAATAGAATAGACTTATTTCACCGACAAAATGAAAAGAAAAAGACTCTCAAAACTGTATTTACTATGAAGAAACGCCAATTTCTTTTTTTTTTTGACAAAGAAAAAAACGTCAATTTAATTCTTTAGTTGAGTTGTCGAGAAATATAGCATTTTATTCAGATAAAATAATTATTTGAAACTGAAGGTCATTACTACATGTATTCTTTCTTAATTAATAAATTTATTTTATCTGCTTGAGCCTACGTTTAATACTAAAAAACCTATTTTATCAATATTTGACTTATATTAGAGTAAATATTAACACTAAACAGGAAAGTTTAATTTTCGTGAAAACAAGTAGAGATGACTTGCTTACATCATGAGATGACTTGCGTGGCACGTTGGTATGGCATACAATCACGATTAGTCGATGCGTGTACTTGTAATATAAAACAACATTATAAAAAGACAAAAATTCTCAGAAAAGAAACAAGTTGCTTTCAACGAATCGTCTCCTTTCTGGTTTCTAATCAGTCGTGGACCAATAAAATAATATTTGTCCCACTGTTCTCTTTTAACTATGGTTCGAGAAAATTTTTATTTTTTTAAAATAATTATCATTTTACATTTTTAAGGATGTATTTATTGTTTATTTATTTAATATTTACTCACACATTTGCTAAAATTTGTATTTACTATTTCAAATATCAAAATATTTGTATTTTAGATTCATACGTAAAAGGTTCAAGAGTTAAATTAACATAAAATTAAGACAATTTAAATATTTTCTTAATCGGTATGTTGAAACTTTAAGCAACGATGAAAATAAAACAGAGAGAGTAATAAAATTTAGAATTATAATTATTATTTTAAAATTAAATTCAAGATACATAATAATGTCTTCAAAAAAAATGAAAAATACTGAAATGGCATTTACCTGTACCAAACACATGGCGCATATATAAAATAATTCAATTTGACCAGGTCAAGTAAAAAAACGATTTAACAAATACCATGTATGACGTACCAACTCAAAGATGGCTGGTCAGAAAAATCCAATATTTTTCTTTTGTGGAAATTTTGTATACGACAAATCTTCCTCTTTTTAGTTTTTCTATCAGTAAATAAACGATTTAATAAGTATCACGTACCAACTCAAAAGATGGCTCGTCAGAAAAATCCAATTTTTTTCTTTTGTCCAAATTTTGTGTACGACGAATCTTCCTCCTTTTAGTTTTTCTATCAATACGACAAATCGTTCTCATGCATGTATCAATGTACAAATTGTGGGTGAAATTATATTTCCTCTTCATTATCTTCCCCTGTTCCACTTCATTGGCGCAAAATACGTTTTAACCCCCTACACTTGCAAAACATGCCAACTAACCCTCTCTACCCTTCGCCATTGAATTTGACACAAATTTAAACCTATCAGAAAAAGTAAGTGTGAATAATAATTATCTCACATCAGATAATATGTGGTGTGTATAAAAGACTTTTAAGTGGTGTATACTCATAACATATTGATTTACTGAACCTCCCTAAGTCTAACAATGTGGTGAAGAGTTGTGTTAACTACTAAAACCCTTGTGATTGTCTGATGTGAGTAGGGTTAGCTTGTAGATGAGTAAAGTCATGAAAGAGCTTTTAGGTTAAAATTCCACATTTGTATTAGAGAAGGCCCAAGGGAATTTCACAACACTAGGAGTGGTTTTCGTTGCAATAGGAGCATGCCTAAGCTTAATGTGGAAGAAATTCACACTTAACGGAGAGATTGTTAGAAAAAAACAAGTGTGAATGGTAATTATCCCACATCGAGGAACATGTGGTGTGTGTAAAGATTTATAAGTAGTATAGACCAATAACCCATTGTCTTAAGGTTTTGATAAAAGATGTGGTGTCAGGTCCACTTGTGTACTCTTTATTCAAATAAATAATTATATGAAACAAGAGATGTATCTTTCTTAATTAATAAATTTATTTTACCTACTTGAGCTTAAGTTTAATACTAGAAAAATTATGTTATTAATTAAGTATCAATGGTCGACAGTTTAATTTCTAGTAAAAACAAATAAAATTACTTATAAAAAAATAAATTGACTTATGTGCATCATGAGATGACTTATGTGGTGATATATCCTAAAATGACATTTATAATTAAGCACGAATTTATAGATTTCCAGCCTATTATTGAGTGTTAATTGTTGTATTTACGTGTTTTTTGTGTTTTACTTAGGTTGGGATTGATGTGCATGAAATTGGAGTGGAATTGTGTAGTGGAACGTGGAAGTTAATTTAGAGTGGTTCGGCCAAACGTGCCTACATCCACTATCTAAGTTCCTCACTTAGGATTTTCTCAATCCACTAGACGATGATTGATTCCTACTCAATCCAACAAAGTCTTACAACAAGGTTAATTTTTGACTCATACCTCTAAAACCTATCCAATGTTGATTTCTCTCTAGGCTCACACTTCTAAAGCCCTTACAATGTTGTTTTTAAAGGCTCACAACAAATCTGACCCTAACTCAAAGTGTTTATAAATGAGAAACAAAGTAGTGGGATTTTGGTGTAACTGAATGAAGCAAGAACACCCACAAATAAGACTAATTTTGAGCACCAAATGAATAATTGTTATAACAAGGAGTTAGGTGCTTTCTTCTGTCCTTCAAGCATCTATTTATAGTATTTGAGACATTCGTTGGAATAGTATAGAGATATGTTATAAATCAATCGTGAAGCATTTTTTATGTTGACAACTTTCACCAGTCGACTACCCAAGTCATTAGTCGACTACCAATTTCAGTTTCACTTCTTTGTTCCTGGTTAGTCGACACCCCAACTTCACCGATTGACTACCCAAGCCTCATATCTATTAAATGACCATTGTACATTACATGAATGTCATTTCAAGTCAATTTGAGCAATCATGTTCTTCACTAGTCAAATATACATCTTCATTAGTTGACTACCAAGTCATTAGTTGACTCATGGTCTCACCAGTCGACTACCAAGCACATTTGTAGCTTCTGTTTGTTCGCCAGTCGACTCACCAATTCTAATAGTCGGTTACTCAAGGTCTGTAACTTCTTGAAATGGTTTCTCCATGCATTAGTCGATTATTAATCATCATGGGTCGACTCCTAGACTTGAAAACATGATTTTCTTAACTTTTCTTGGTCTTTGATTGACCGACCACAAGCTCATGGTTGTCGTTGTAGTTTCCCTTAGGAGTATCCCTAGGGTATCGAATCCTTGGGAACGGTTTGCTAATGTGATCAATTCGTGACAAGAAAAAAAATAAAGTTCAATGGTTGAAGTTTTGTAATTCGAAAAAAAAAACAAAGAAGCAATAAAGTAAACATGACGCAAATTGGGAAAGAACGCAAACAATATATGATACAATGTTAGGGCTTTCAAGATTCGACCAAGACTTCTACTTGTTATACCTATGAATGGGTTCTTTTATGGATTGTGTAGTCTCTCGTTAATTTCGCTTAAAGCCTCTTTCAAGTTCATTTAACCTATGTCTACATTCATTAGAAGGATCCTTCCGGCCTCACCTAGATAAACTAAACTCATTAGGCTCATTCAGGAATTTCATCTAACACATTACCTACATAGAATATGTCTACCCGAAGTATGGTAATTTCAATGCTTATAAACCTCATTTAGGCTTCATCTCTCGATCCTTCACCTAAATTTGTCATTAACATCATTATGATGATCAAACATAACAACATTCATACAAAATAAGTCATTGAACCAAACCAAAAATCCCACAGATATCACATGAAATTCATCATTCCCATTCATAAATATACCAAGCATCCATCAATGGTCTACATCTCTCAACCTTAACAAAAGAACTAAGCTACCATGACTATGTTCAATAAAATGTAAAAATGAAATACAACATAAATCATGGTAGATAACAACAAGAATAAGGAGGAATTAAAGAGAATAAGGTGAAAAGAAAGCTTCTCTAGGTTGGGTTGTAGAGAATTCTTCAAGCCTTCAAGATCTCTTCTTCCTTCCTCCAAACCCTAGAAAAGATGTAGAGAGTGTGTGTGATTCTAAATCTAAGTATGGAGTTGTATCTTGAGAGTGAAAGAGAGGGGGGTATTTATACCCCTATACAAGAAGTAAAAACCCATTTGTTTTGTGTACAAAAATGCCCTCAATGGATGCCTTTTATCCCCCTTACTTTAGTGGCTTCCTGTCATTTTATGCTCATGCATTGCTGTGTGTCACGACTGTGACATAATTCTGTCCAAACCTAGTCGGTGGTCACTGTCGTGAGATTCCACACCTTACGGCCGTGATGTGAGGCAGTAAGGTGTCACGGCCGTGACACTCCACCCCTCACAGCCGTGGCCATTTTTTGCTCTCATCCGCCACTTTGCTTGATGTGTCACGGCCGTGACACTCCTTCCTTGCGCATTTCCTTTGTTTTCTTCAAGCTTCCTTGCATTCGTTCAATGGCTTTTCATTTTACCTCTCTTTTGCACTCATTTCCATATAAGTTCATACAAATCAATCATCCTGCGAATATTATACACGTATTATCAAATTCACCACAAAAGAATGATTTACCAGAGGAAAATGAGTGTTTTCTAGCTTGAATTCTTATGCAACATTAGCACACATCAGTCTTCATTCATCTTGAATTTGTTTTCATTCTTAAAAATAATCTTACTAAGTTTTGTACATTAATCAAAACATAAAAGGAACCAAATGTGAACCACCTTTGGTTCAACAATCACAGTCGTGGCGTGACCCTGGTGGACGAGTAGAATGGTGTTTCAACCCAAGACGGCCTACGATCGTGCAAACAACCGTGGCGGAGGAGTGTGGCACAACCACCATCGTGGCCGACATAAAAAAGCTGAAAAAAGTGTATGATGGCTTGTGTACAAAGGCATCCATTTGGCATACATTGAGGGGCATTTTTAGTACTACAAAGCTAGGGGTTTTGGCACATCATGTGGAATATAAATACCCCTCTTAACCTAGCTTAGAACATCATCGTTTGAACACCTTTTGTACTCTTTCAATATTTTTTTAGAATAATACTCTCTTTGCTCTTCAACTTGGAAGAACATTAATTTAGGGTTGGAGAAAAGAGGGAGAAGCTTGAAGATCATTGTGATAAGCTTATCTCACTTCCATTTCACTCTCTCTCTCTTTGCTCTTGTACTTATTGACAATGTTCTCGATCTATGATATTGTTCTTTGTTCATCAACTTTATATATGTTAGCTTAAATCTTTTAGTTAGGGCCTAGAGATGTAGATTAATGAAGAATACTTGCTATGTTTATGGATGGGTGATGTGCTTTTAATGAAATATCTATGTTGTGTTGGGGTTTGATTAAATGACTTTGTTTGAATGAATGTTATTATGCTTGATCACCACAGTAGCATTAATGACAAATCTAGGTGAATAATCAAAATATGAAGGCTAAATGAGGTTAACGAGCATTAAACTTATCATACTCAGGGTAGAAATATTCTATGTAGATAAGTTGTTCGATGAAATTTTTGAAATGCATAATGAATCTAGTTTAGTTAGGTGAAAGAATCCTCCTAATAGACTTAGATATAACTTTAATGACTCCGAAAGAAGTTTAATGTAGATTAGTTAAGAAAACACTCAAATCCATATAAAAATCTCATTCATAAATATAGTAGGTAGGATTCCTAATCAAGTCTCGAAAGCTTTAATATTTTATTGAATATTTTTCTCCTTTCGTTCAAATTTACTTTGGCTAGTTATTTGATTAATTTTACATTTTCGTTTTATAATATTAAAATATCAAACTCTTGAAACAACTTTTATTTGTTGGTTTACGAATTGATTATATCGAGTACTCGTCCCTGTAAATACCATACTTAGAAATACTTCTTGGTTAAACTACGTTGAATATCGACTCAACCACGCGGCATATAGGCATAGCATCCAATCACTATAAGTATAAGTCAGTGCATATACTTGCAATATAAAAAGACCCCAAACGAAGACTTTTTCTATTGGTGGAATCTTATTATAGGACAAAAGTTCTCAGAAAAGAAACAAGTTGATGCTTTCAATGAATCGTATCCTTTCTGGCAACTAATCAGTCATGCACCAAGGGAGGGGCTACAGTCTTCCGAATGTAAAGGAAAAATTATGACCAATAAAATAATATTACTTCCTTCATTCCGTTTTAACTGTTGTTTAAGAAAATTTTTATTTTTTCAAAAAAAATGTCATTTTATATTTTTAAAAGTGTATTTATTATTTTTTTTCACTTCTATTCTCATATAATATATACTCACACAATTTTCAAAATTTGCATGTGTTATTTCAAATATTAAAACATCTATATTTTAGGTTCATAAATAAAAGGGTATAATAATGAAATTAGTATAAAATTAAGAATTGTTGAATGCTTTTTTAATTCGTGTGCTGAAATTTTAAGCGACGATTAAAATGGAAAGGAGAGAGTGATGAAAAATAGAATTATAATTGTTATTTTAAAATTAAATTTAATATACATAATTATGTCTTCAAAATTAATTAAAAATACTGAAATGGCATTACCCCTACCAAACACATGGCTCATATATAAAATAAAAATTCAATTTGACCAGGTCAAGTAAATTCAATATTCGTCTTTTGTCCAACTTGTAACTTATTAGAATTTCCCGTAACAGTCAATTATATTCATGGTAAAAAAAAGGTCAATTATATAGTTGGGATATATATTAGGATACTGTTAGGTTAATTAAAGTCCAAATAACTTCCATATAAAAAAAAGGTCCAAACAACTTATTCTTTGTGTAATTGTTGTTTTTATTTTACATCAATTTATGATTAATATAGGAAGGATGGTTCGATACATCTTTTTTGCGCAATAAAATTCTAATATTATTGATAAAAAATATAATTATATATAATCTAAAGGAACTTAAGTAGAAGTGTCCATATTGCACGGATATGTGGAGACCATATGCAACTAGTCTCATTTGGAAATTTGCTGCTCAACGTCGCAGTCTTCTTCCGCCATTTGACAAAAAGAAAACAAAACAACAGTCCGAGCTTTAAATCAATCTAATTTTGAAATAATATTTGAAAATTCGAGTCCACAACGGTTAGTTTGTCTTGAACAAGATCTAGATGAATAAAAACTTAAGCACAATGACTTATTTAAAAAAAGATCCACATTAATTTAATTGAAATATTAATTGTGATAAGATTATTATGTTACCATGATTTTACGAAAAAATTAGTTTAAATAAGTCATGGGATATATATTAGGATACTGTTAGGTTAATTAAAGTCTAAATAAGTCATTCTTTGTGTAAATCAAAAAATGTAAATCATGGGATATATATTAGGATACAGTTAGGTTAATTAAAGTCTAAATAAGTCATTCTTTGCGTAATTATTGTTTTAAATTTAACATCAATTTATGATTAATATAGGAAGAAGAATGGCACTATACATTTTTTTGGCAACAAGATTCTAATATTATTGACAACAAAATATAATTATATATAATCTAAAGGAACTTAAGAAAACAAAACAACAATTCGAGTTGACAACGACTTATTAAAAAAAATCCACCTTAATTTCTCCTTTTCCTCTTCCTCACACTAAGATAGTGACTGAAGTGAGGTTTGAGGAAATCCAAATTAAAATATGACCTTTTCTTGATCTCTAAAGTTGGAGGAAGTGTCAATATTGTTTAATAGAAAAAAAAAAAGTTGTCAATAGGGGAAAACATTAAAAATAGTTATCATATCTACCATCACTAATACAAATTAATTAGAAGAGGTTTTCATTAATTTAATTGAAATATTAATTGTGAAGAGATTATTGTGTTACCGTGATTTTATGAAAAATTTAGTTTAATTTTTATTAAACATTAACAAACCATTAATCTATTTGTACTTGTCAAAAAAATATAACCTCTTCATAGCAGTCCAATATGAATATTTTTTTTCTTGAACAAATTATTTCATAATTTTTAATTATTTCACTTAAATAATGTTTATAACAATCAATTCTCATTCATTAAAAGTTTCATGAAAAATATAATTAGTGCTCTCTTTCGACAATTGGTCCATCAGAGAAACATATGAAAGTCAAAATTTTATAATGAGTTCATTAGCAAAGGTCAAAATTAAGAAACTAGTTTTATGAGAACTAAAAACATATATATTAAAAAATTAGTTATCTACATGCATAATAGTTTAATTTTCCTTAGTTATGTATCGATGAATCTGTGTTGATATTTTTGAATGGAATGTACCGATTAACAAAGCGCATCAGTAATCTCAGAATATAAAAGTTTTAAATGTCCAAAAAATTTAAATTTTTAGTCTACTATATTTAATTTTCGGTGCTAAGGAGTCCCTAAGTAAATTTCCAGTTCTTCCTAAACTTTAGTTTTTTTCTAAAAATAATTAAAGCACTAAACTTTAGTTAACAAAAAGTTTAGTTAAAAAAATGAGGAGAGAATCTTTTATTTTATACATATAAAATAAAAATAATATTAAGATATTGACAAGATCAATATTGCCAATTGAAAGCAAGTTCCCATAAACTAAACCATGCAAGCTGCTAAAGTGGTGTTGACTTGCTCAACCGCTAGTGGTAATTGGCTATAAAATGGCAAAACCCGAAACTGAACTTGCACAGTTCACAGCATTATAATTAGGGATGACAATTTATACCCTATTCGATGGGTATCGACTGTATCTGTACTCAGTTAACGAGTATATTACCCGCTTTGACTGGATATGGGTACGAACACGGTTAATATCTGCATTTTACTGTACGTATATGAGTAGAGTATGGATATAAGAATATCGTACCTTTACTCGTTCGGTAATATTTGTACTCGTGTCAGTTACCCGTTACGCATACCCGCTATATATATATATATATATATATATATATATACACACACATATGTATTATATATATGTATACATATTCAGAATTATTTTCAGGAACAAAATATCCCACTGCAAATTTGTTTTTCAGGAAAATTTGTCTAATTAAGATTGCTTTGAATAAGTGGTTGTTGGATTATGATGAGATAATTAGTAAGATGGCCGATAAAATGTTAGAAAAGTATGATGAGTATTGGAGCGAGGTCCATAAGATTATGGGTATTACTTATGCGTTAGATCTTCGTTATAAATTCTCTTTGCTTGAGTTTTATTTTCCAAAATTATTTAGGTCAGAAGTTTCTCATCATATTGAGAAAGTTAGGAATATTTTACATGACTTGTTAAAGATGTATGACAAGACTAAAATTTGAAAAGGTTCTGCAGAAGTCTTAACTGGTTATAGCTCATCTACTATTGAATTTAATGGTAGTGATCTAATGTCATTCATACAAAGTAAGAAAAAGACTAAGGTGACAATTATGACAGAATTAGATCATTATCTTGAAGATGAAATTCTACCGCATTCCAATGATTTTGATATTCTTATGTGATGGAAGACAAATGGGGT
>CAODLS011111147.1:0-25789 GCA_948243855.1 Flueggea neowawraea | reverse complement strand
CATCTGAGCTATAAAATGCAACTCCTGGTGACATGGATATTTTCTTTATGATTTTCTTAACAGCTCAACTTAGACAGACTGCTGTCAAAGATGTGGGAGGAAATGGGGTTGGTGAGAGTGTACACAAAACCACAAAGCCAGCAACCTGACTTCAGTGAGCCCGTAGTTCTTTCAGTTGTATGTATTTATTGATATTTCTTCATAAGTTTGTTTACTAATCTGGTTTATAACCAATATTCTATGCAATCATTTTGCTTCTTGTAGTTTGATGAAATTACTTTCAATGCATGATAGGATAGAGGTGGCTGCACAGTAGAAGATTTCTGTAACCATATACACAGAAGTTTAGTGAAGGAGGTGAAATATGTGCTTGTGTGGGGTACAAGCGCTCGTCATTACCCGCAACACTGTGGACTTGGTCATGGTCTTTATGATGAGGATGTGGTTCAGATTGTTAAGAAAAAGGTGAGACGTGCTAGATTTGTTCTTCATACTCTTGTTTCCAGTTTAGTACTTGTACGTCAGAAGACTTGGTCCCTTGTAGAGTCGACATGTGTGCACGTTTCTCAGGACCCATTAAAGCAGAATGATGATTAGGAAAATTCAAACACTTGTGCTTTGCATTTTGCAGGAAAAGGAAGACGGAGGCAGAGGTCGGTTCAAATCACATTCGACTGCTCCAGCTCGGATATCAGACAGAGAGAAGAAGGCTCCTTTGAAGACCTAACTGGGTCAAGTTTTACTGGTCATGCTACGTCTTGTGGAACTGCTTCAACACTTTTGGTCCTGAGGAGGATAGATATATATATGCAGGTCATGTTGTATCTTTTTGAGTTATTTTAGCAATTAATTACTTATTATTTTTGTCCGAGGAGCCATTAAAGTTGCAATTTAAGTTGCTTTCTGTGATTTCTAATTTCAAAAATTATATCATATGAAAGGTACCAAGGTCTTCACTAAAATTTACCGAGTTGGTAGTTGTTACCGTGATTTCCAATTCAATATGTTATTTCTTTCCTCCTTTCTTGAACTCTTATCATCAGCTGTAAAACTTTCTGTTTCGCCAGTTAGTAGTTAATATTAGCAGTTGGTAGTAATTGTTGGTTGAAAGCTTTAAATTTTTCACTACGTGGGTTTTCGTGCTGGCATGGTACTTGATGGATGTTGCTCCGATCAGAGCAGCGTGGGAACATGGCTGAACAAAACTTCCGAACATACTAAGAAAATTGGAGAAAACCTAAACAACAATTTCTGTTTCATTGTTCATTTAGAGCTTGGAAGTCTATGCCCAATACAACAAGCAGGCAAGAAAAAGATGAAACTTTTATACAGTGTTCCGCCGCCATTTTGGCCCTAATGACTCAGCGGTTTGTTTCCTGGAAATCAATAAGCCGGTAGATATCTTTCCTTGCTTGCTTCTCAAGTGGGAGACGGGCTCTGCACATCTCATCATTTCAAAGATAACTAATGTTGATTTATAACCAAGCAAGACATAGATAATTCAATGGAGTATTAAGCGGAAAATTATGACTGACCTTCTACATTGAATTTCAGAAATATTAATTTCAGCAATCACTACTGCCTCTTCATGGCCAGAAGTTGCTATTATCTCACCAAACTGACTGCCTCTTCATGGCCAGAAATTGATATTATCTCACCAAACTGTTCCAACAAAGTGCATTTTTCAAACTATTAAAAGCCAGCCTTCATGACTGAACTCAATCTGTGAGATTCAATTGGAAAAATAAAAAAGAACTCCAGAAAGTTATCACTGCATTGTACTTGACCGATGAGCGTGGAATGGCCCCAGATCTGGTAGGAACCGGCAGAGTCTTGGGCGGGCGAGCAGGTTGCTACAAATAACTAACTATGTGCAGAGACCATACCAAAATCACATTCAACTTTATTTACCTCTGCAAAAATCAATTTTCAGGGGAACAAATAGATTGAAGTACCTGGTTGTCAACTGCCCTGAAATTGGAAGACAGAGAAGTTTGTGTTGTTAGTATTGAATTAAGTATGGGATTGTAGTTATGCTTCTCATTCTCAGTTAACGTTCAGATATTCTCACCTTGCTCTCTGAACTAGCTCCCACAATATTTCACCTGTACTCATGTTAAATGCTCCTGGATAACATATCAACTGAGCACCTGCAATAGACACCACTTGCTTCATTTATCTCCTTACAGATGCAAAGCAACCAACCATTCATGTTCACTACCTTTTGCTCTGTATAGCATGGCTAGCTCGGGGAATCGAATATGGTGACAAATTCCAATGCCAATACAACCAACCTCTGCAATCCGATAAATCCGATCATCCATTGCTCATTTCATAGAAACAGTGATATGCATGGAGAGAAAGGATCAGAATACTTTCCTGTGTTTACAATGGTGGGGCTATCTTCTGCTGAAAGTGAATCAGATTCCCTGAAAGAAGCGCTACTGTCTCCTCCTACCGCTTCTGTGTCAAACATGTGCAACTACATTCATCAAATCAATAAAATTTTCAAATCAATAGCTAGAGTGACAATTCATGTTCACGTACTAATCATGTCATACCATTTATCTGTTTCACATGATTATACGTGACATAAACATAACAAAAAATAATAGAATAAACATGTCATGTCGTATTGTAATAGTATACTTGTAAATTGTAATTGTATCCGAGCCTATCACATGTTTGATTTGTATTTACTTACTTTCCTGTGTTTAGCCATAAGCTTCCCGTCCGGACCAAAAACACACGAAGTATTAAACAGCCGACCATTGTCCAATTCAGGCACAAATCCACCAACGATTGTAATTCCATTACAACGAGCAGCTTCTGACAACATAGAAAACGACGGCGCCGCCCTCTCATCCTGAAAATCCTCCGCATATTTTGCAAAGTAATCTGGTGAATAAGGACAGTTCCACATTTCCTGTATCAAGCAGAGCCAATAAACCTGAATCTTTCTTAACCAGACAAAAAAGCATAAATCTTGAATCCCAAAATCAATATGAACTCACAGGGAGTACAGCAAGTGTTGCACCTTGCTCCGCTGCAGATGTGATTGCGTGACGAGCACGATTTATATTTCGAATCTTGTGAGAACTGACTGATAGTTGGCAAAGAGCAATCTTGAACTGTGAAAGAAAAACCACTAACATGTGAAAATTGAAACTATAACTTCTATGTTGTTTGAAAGTTGGAAACAAACCTTGTCAGAAGGTAAATTCAGCTGTTCAGAAGTGATGCCGAGAGAAGTTGCCATCAGAGACGCAAGTACTTCTAATCTAGTAAACACTGCTGCTTTGTCTTCTATTTATGGACATGGTCATCCATTTATTATTGGCTTCTAGTAGTAGTACACTGAGAAGTCCAGCCAGTATCTATAACATGTGTCACCGCTCTGAGTTCGACTAACTTTTTTTATAAGTTATTTTATTTAGTTTGGAGTTGTTTATAGTACTAATGAACTACAAATTTATTAGTTCTATGGTGACCAACTTGTATTGCTCATAGAAATTGATGCTGCAATTCCTTAAAATTTACGACTCCAAGAAATTGAAGCTGCTATTACTTTACAGTATTAATTTAATTGATTGTTCTAGTTATGACAAGAACTTCGTCAACGATGAGTCTCATCGGTGCTTAGTCGACGACAGGGCGTTGATCTAACCGCCAGGGGTAAATCTGGCAAAACTGTTCTTGGGTGGAGACCTTGAAGCGACATGTCGTGCTTAGGGGTTCTTTCTGACGACATCAAAGTTTCAAGTCGTTCCTCAGGTAATCGGTCGTCCGTTGGTGTCGAAATAGCCAAATCTAGATGGAAATATCACTTCTTGGTTGTGGCAAGTATATATGTTTAAGGTAGATTATATAAAGTAATTCACGACTAAAAAACGTGTTATTATTTCTATTTTTTGGTTATATAATTTATTTCTACAATTTAATTTTATTCGATTTATTTCAAACAAACAACCTAATTTCTCTAAATTAGTCAATCATCAGGCATTTTTTATTTTTATTTTTATTTTTAAAGACTCATCTTGATGGTGGAGCTCATTAAAATGAATAGATATATATGCCACGGTGTCACATTTATCTTTCTCTAGCCAACTTTTCTACAATAATAATGGGACAATTCTTCATTCTGATTTCATACCAATTCACTGGAAAGCATCACCACTGTCGCATCAAGTCGGTATATATATTCAGAACTTCTAGTAGAAACGATGAGTTCTATGAAGTATGAACAATGCAGTTTTCCGTCTAAGTACCCATAAGTTAAAGCCTCATTGTTGCTTGTGCAGCTGGAGCATAATCCAACAACAACCACCACTTAAATACACACTCTCTTCACCAATTCAGTGACTACTAAAAATCATGCTCGTCGTCTTCTTTGGCCTTGTGATGCTTGGACTGATAGCCATTGCGTTTGTTGTGTATGCCCTAAAGCAATGTGTTGTGTGCTTGACAGTCTTTGAGGAGTGTTGTGTGCGACAGCTTCCGAATTGCAGCCATTCCTTTCATGATCCTTGTATAGACATGTGGCTTCAGTACCATTCCGGCTGCCAGCTATGCCGTACACCTGTGGCCCTCCTGAATCTGATAGCAGCACGTTGACAGACCTAGACAACAGCATTCAGGATCCATAGCATTCACCTCATCTTGAAGGAAAGTCGAACAATATAGCCATTGCAGACTAGCCAAATCATTTTGTTTATGCTCACTTCAGGGATGTACATTGTTCTTTCAGCCACTAACTTCACACATTTGTTGATTGATTGTATACCGAATTATAAAGCTTTCATCTTAATAAACTTTACCCTCCACTACCTGATTTCTTTTCCAGATGAATGCTCCTCAGAAAGTTTCACCGAAATGTTGTTATCTTTTGAAGAAATTAATCGACAATCACAGCTATGCACCAGAGTCATAATTTACAAGAAAAATCTCATCATCTATTATTATATCAAACATAAGATACACAAGAGAAAAAGGATAATTCAAACAAAAGTCTAAATGTTGTATTAATCAATCCATCAATATATTCAAGGTAAAGCTTCATTCACATGTACCCAAAATCACATCCTCCGCAAATTGTCTAATCGCGCCTGTAAATCATCATCTATTCCACCGTCATCATGATTTGTAGTAGATTCAGCTTGCGCAACCTTGCCTTTTGCGGCTGGTGCAGCAACAGCAGCAGAGGGTGCAGTCACCAACTGCATACAAAAGCAAAGGTTATATTATAGTAACTGTTATTGCACAAAGCTAACGCCTAATGCTGCCATTCCAAAATTTTGGTAACCATGATAAACGTAAGAAGAGTATGCAGGAAGAGTAATATACCTCATTATTAATGTCAATACCAATCTCATCAAGCACTTGATTCACAAGCTCGTCCGTCTCTTCTTCTTCTTCATCTCCTTCCAAGGCATCATCAATGGCATCACCCATCACCTCAGTAACCATTTCCATCTTTTCGTTCTGTCTCTCAAACTCTTGCATTATCTTTTGCAAAGACGGCAAGTTCATCTGTCTATTCATCTGGCCCATAGCCTTTGTTACACCTTTCATGGCTTCCCCCATTGATTGTGTAGATTTCAACGTCTGTAACACAAATTCCTCATTGTTGAACATCAAACGGTACAAAAGACACAATTAATTATGCAAGCGTGTCTAATTCTGCAAATTATCAGTGTATAGATATGCTTAAAGCACGCGACATCAAATGCTGGATCTAACATGAAAGTAAAGCAATCTAAATGTAGACAATGATGTACATCGAATGAAAAGCAAGAAGCTTAAAGTTAGATGTTTTGATTGCATTAAAAAAACACAAACAGAACTCAGAACACAACGGAAAACAAACCTGAATTCTCAAAGAAACACCCTGGAGTCGCGATTTAAGCTTATAGAATTTCTCAATCTGATGCCGCGTTCTAATAAGGTCTTTCGCCATTACTCTCACTGCTCCCTGAAATTACAAAATGACCAAACTCTAGACAATGAATCAATCGCAGAGTAAAACCCAACATCAATCAGTCAAAACCTATCACCATAAGCCAAGAAAAAGATGGTTTATGCTGAATTTAATGAAAGAAGAGAAATTAAAGGTAGAGTGAGTAAAAGATACCATCTGGCCTTGTTTAGCATTCTTTTTGATCTCGACGATGAGCTGCTTCTCTTGGGTTTGCAAGCTTTGTCTCTCCCTCTCTATTTCCCGAATCGACTTATCTATCATCCTCTTATTCTCCCGCAGAAGCTTTGCAACCACATCCACCCGGATCACAAAATTCACGATTGTCCAAAAAACCAGACAGACAAATTAAGACAGACACACAGACAGAGAGAATCATAGTACCTGCGGGGGTTTTACGTTTACCGAAAAGAAAACTCATCTCGTCGAAGCTACTGCTGTCGTTAGATAGAAAATATCCGATGAATGATTTGAGAAATATGGGAGGATGTGGAGAGGAAGGATTCCTTAATGAGAGAAAGGTCGCGTGGGATTGTAGCGTTGGGTTGGGTGGTCCCTTCCTTGGTGTCCGTCAACGCGGTGTCGCTCGCCAAGTCGGAGACAAATACTTGGGCTTGGCCTGCTCTTCTTGACTCTAAGAGCATCCCCATTAGTTTAGCCCATTCTACTTCGTTTCTTAACCGTGTTTCAACCGCTTTCTCATTCCAAACGAATGTTCCGAATGAATTCTGTTCCTCTCCAATCCTGTCTAAATTGGTTTTGATTGGGGTTTTGTTTGGAATCAGAATTTTGAATGCGTTCAGGTTTGTTTAAAATTTTTCTTAAGTGAAATTTTATTATTTAAGTTCATCACCCCTATCTATGCAATATTTTCATCCTCTACAAGCACAATATTTTATACGTGCTTTAGGCGGTGTTTGTTTGTTAAATATACCACAAACCACAAACATATTTATTTACTATTTATACATATTCAACTCCTAAAAAAACTTGTTAATTATTCTATTTTTATTATGCAATCTATTTCTACAATCTAAAAAAAATAAACATCACATACAAGCCATTTTATTTGCTTCAAGCAAGAATCAAATCCACGATCTCTTGATTTTGGAGTTGACTCCAATTTCAATGTGGTACGAGTCATTGGTATCTTATAAAACATTTTGTTACCTTGGAGCAAAGTTCATATAATGTCATCATAATAGAGTCGTCTCTAATTCTAAGTATTGAATGTTCAGGACCAAAAAAATATATTCAATGTTTGACTTCCTAATAAAACTATAAGAAATGTTTGACTTCCTAATAAAAATATAAGAAGCATAATAGATTTTATAAGGAATGTTTGAACCACAATTTGGTATCAAGTGTTTGTTTTTAATCGAGAATTGACCTTAATTTGGTGAAAAGAAAGGGAGACTTGGTCTAGGTTTTTTTTTTTTGCCGAAAAAAGGGGAATCGGAGGCGACCAGTAGGTAACGTACCCCTGCTGGGCGTGACCATACAGGCAAATAAACCTCCCTGCTACAGAATGTTCTCAAGAGTCATAACTGACACCGGCAGCGGACTTGAGCCCGTACACTAGTGTAGTCACCGTAGCACCTTATCGAAGACGAGCAGTAGAGGCCTGATCAACTCAACATTGTGAGAGTGAGACCGAACGGATTC
This sequence comes from Flueggea neowawraea, assembly GCA_948243855.1. Classification (NCBI taxonomy): domain Eukaryota; kingdom Viridiplantae; phylum Streptophyta; class Magnoliopsida; order Malpighiales; family Phyllanthaceae; genus Flueggea; species Flueggea neowawraea. Next base: position 18,150 of record CAODLS011111147.1, on the reverse strand, counting down.
GAACTCACAACCTCACGCTGAGGACAACATACACTCACCACTCGACTACCTCTTGAATGGTGGTCTGGGTATTAAATATGCAACCTTGTCAAGTTGTGTCAATCGAGTAGGTGAATGAGGATGGTGTGTAATCTTTCTACCAACTCAACCTAAAAAACCCATCAACCCTTACTCTATACCTGTCTGTCTCAGAGTCTCCGAATATAACTTTTGCCAAGCTCGACGGGCCAAGTCTTACGGCTTCAAACAACAAGCTCCATTTCAATTACTTTTGGACTCAAAAATCTGGATTACAATTTGGGTTAATTATATTAGCATTTCTAAAATTTGTTTTAATCTATTATTGTGTCCTTAAATTTTGAAAAGATTGTTATTGCTTCCCTACTCTTAAACGTTGTCAACCAGAATTCAGTAAGAACTAATAGGACAAAAGAGAGTGCCTTAATAAACGTTGTCCTATTAGTTATGGCTGAATACTGGCTATCGACAATGCAATGACATATTATAATAAACATCAGGGACGCCAATATAATTGACCCTTACAATTTACAAGGGAAAATACATATACACGTTGTCAAATTAATCAATTACGGATTCACGCGGTCACTTTCAATATTTTAAGTAGAAAATTCAAAATTTTCAGCGCACATATCCAACTTTATAAATTACAGACTCATGATTGTTTAGTGATAGAGTGTCAAATCCACCAAAATAATATTAACCTGTTCAAAACAATAAAATGAGTAAAGTGGTGAACATAGTCGATCTACAGAAACCGGTGAGAAATTGTTTACATGGCGAAACAAAAAATAAATTAAAATTGGTGAAAATATTAATGAAGTCGAAATTGACAAACAACATAAATAAATTTGCAATGACAAAAATAATAAAATCGCAGCAACGAAAATAATAGAAATTCAATAATAATAAAAGTCTTGCTAAGGTACTTCTCTGTTCAATTCAATCAGTCGATCACATACACAAAAGATTAATATAAAACATTCGAATAGATAGAGCTATACCTAACGGTGATGCACTCGATTAACCAATCTCTTTGTAATTTATCGATAGTCTTAGGACGCCATGCATACTATTTTTCTAACCATTAAACAACCCTTGAGATGCCCTGATAAGGTTTAATCTATGACAGCAATAAGAACGAAAGAGATTTATATACTCGCCAGTGAAGTCGGAAACGCAACAAATCATTTAAACTAGATTATTCAGTTCCATAACAATGAATAATATTCAACCACATACATTAATGTTATTTATTACTTAGATTAGGACTAATGTGACACACTGTCAATCCTAAATAACAACATATTATCTAAATCAATCAACCAATGAGCCATTATCAATCAATCAATCGAAATAATAATAAAGGAACTAATACACATAAACTGAATAAATACTTGAAATGCTTAATAACAATTAAAAATAAAAATCTCACAACCTTAATGGGTTGAACTTCGAAAATACATCAACCAGAAAGTTATTTAATTACAAATGCTAGAAGAAAGAAAGTCAAAATTCATAGGAGAGTTGGCTGCCCAAATTTGTGTGAATGATAGATGGAGAAGAGAGGGACTGCCAATGACCCAAAAACAAAGTATAAATATATGTCCTAATTAGGAAAATCTAATTTTCCTCAAAAATAGCTAATAATAATAATAATAATTTTGTTTCAGCAATAAAAATAGGTTAACAACCTGGAAATATGTCCATGAGGCTCAAATCTCGAGATCCAGTAGTGCCAACACATGACCCAATGCGGAATAAGTCAGCCCAGTCAACGCGCCCCTCTACGGCATGGTCATGCCAAAATGTAGTCGATACTGAAATATGCCCAAAATAGCTCCTATTATTTACGTTTCACTAACATTCCACCTAAACCACCAAAGAAGCCAAAAGACATAAAAAAGACACGAATAACAACAATTTATATTGCCAAACAAATATAAATGCAACATAAAACATACATAAAATGTAACCTATCATTTAGTATTTATTTAGAATTTGTTTAGAATCTTTTCATTGTATATTTGTTTAAAATTTGTTTAAAGGTTGTTTAGATTCCATTAATGTTTAAATATATGATTAATATATATTTTCAACATATTTTATAACATGTTAGCTTATTTAAAACTTGTTTATAATTTGTTTAGTATATATTCATTATATATTTATTTATAACTTGTTTAAAAGTTTTTAGGACTTGTTTAGATTTTATTAATATTTAAATATACAATTAATATATATCTTCAACATATTTTATAACATGTTAACTTATTTAAAACTTGTTTAGAATTTGTTTAGTATATGTTCATTGTATATTTGTTTAAAACTTATTTATAAAATGTTTGAGACTTGTTTGACGTGAATTTGAAAATACAAGACCGTGTATAAGAAAAGTTATACTGTCAACCAGTAAGTATGGGAAACTAAATCTGTAATAAACATTCATTGTCTGTAGAGAAAAAATATTGCAAACTACTGTAGGTTAACTGCATAATCTTCTCATTGACAAGTTGATTGATTAAAGAACCATAACAAATTTAAAAATTCAGGTTTATGTAACATTTAATAAAACCAAATCACAATCTCAATGAGTAGTTGAAATGATCATGCTAGTCGAAAGATATGATAAGAGTGTAAGTCTGAGATCTTTCGAATCTAAAACCTTTTGGTAAGCTTTTTTGTCTTTCAAAACGAATGAATTCAGTTAAATGAACCTAAAATCGTCATGGCCGAGGAAAAAAATACTCACCGCACAATTAGGAACGCATAATATTGTCCATCTTGTCAAGCTGTATGAAAACAGCTAGCATTTACTTGCCAACTTCACTAAAACAGGAATAAAACAGTAGATGCCAACTTTCATTTACTTTCAATATCTATGGACAGTAATATCTAGCTAATTAACATGAGACTTGAGGTCAAACATCGAATCTTACAGAACCCAGATAAAGACTACTACCTAAATTCCTCATAATCTTAATTTCATGAAATCTTACAGAACCCAGATATCGAAGAAATACCAGCGCCGAAATATATTCTATTTTGACCATGTTTTTTTGGCCTGAATTTTAGTTTTGTAATTTTTTGCTTGTCTAATTATTATTTATATATGCTCATCAAGTGTATGTGTTAGTTTTCAATCGACGTCCTAGTTCTATGACCATCCACATGAAATTGACAAGTTTATAAATTTCATTTTCAGAAATAAATGTTTTGCTGCCATGAGTTTCGCAAGAATAATTATACATATCAACTTCAAATTTTGATGTCGGTCAAATCTTAACGTGCAAATATTTAAGACTTGTTTGTTGAAAACAACGTTTAGTATGTTTTAAGCAATAACATTTAGCCTGCAATATTTATCTCAGCTATATATTGATTCTAATATGACCATTAAATTACAAATATATATTTTTACTGACAATCAAATTCTAAATTTTTTAATCTTCAAAAAATTTTAGAATTATTGAATTATAATTTTATTAGTTTTTTCTTGGCTTGAAGTTTATTAGTTCTAATCTGACCATATTAATATCAATGTATTTTCATTATTACTCATTAGGAAGTTTAATTTCACATGATTCATTTTCTTTGATAAAGAAAGTGTGATTGTATATGTTATTGTCTGTGTAGTTATTATCATATTTTGATCCAAATTAAAATAAAAGTTACGAGCAGATTTTTTTGGTTGAATTAAAGAATGAAGGGATAGCAATCATGAAGTGTGAATTATCGAAGAAGACAATGGAAAGAATTGGACGACAGCATGTAGCAATGTGGCGATAGCTACCATCCCACTTTAGGCAAAACGTATGTATCAAGAAACAATGGTAGGGCACTTAATTGAGCCTACAATTTCTTAGCTACCAATCAAAAAGCCTTTTCCGACTCAAAATTAAAGAATCTACCATTCCCCACTAGGGTTTCTTCTATATTGACATTACTAAAATTTGTGATCCAAGAAGACTCTAATGGCCACTGTAAAAAAAAAAAAGAGACTCTAGTGGCCGGAGAAAGAAAGCCAATAAGTATGGCCAATTTAAGTGACCTCACATATAACTTATCTTTTATCACCACTCGCTACCTCACAAAAGACTTCATTTTTTTTTCTAAAAGAAAACTCCTATATTTAATCATTTTGAGTCTCACAAAGAGAGAGACAAATCCCCATAATAATTATGAAAAATTTGGATGTTATTGAGGTTTGACCCTAAGATCTCTTAATCTTAAATGTAGATGCTTATCAACTGAGCTACCTAACCTCGGCCACAAAAGACTTCATAATCTATATGTATACCTAAAACGGTTTATAACAAAGAGACAACACTATGTTATTGTGTTTTGTCTACAATTGCCATATATGTTTAAAGCCAATAATACATACTTTTCTTTTCGTTTTAAGGGTTTTGGCTATGGGTACCTCAATTTGATATTTTTTTTTTATATTTCTATCACAAGGTTTAAAATTTATCGAAACAGCCAAGTCTTTTATAATCTTTGGCAAATGTATTACCGTTTGTATATTTTGTTAATTTTTCAAATATTGACATGACACTGTATAATAAAAATTAATAGACACATGTTAACAGTTTTTTTTTTTGGAAAATCTTATGCACTATGATATTGACAAATAAATAGTAATGTACGTATATATCGTGAGGACATATCAAATATTGAATTGGCATATGAACAAGCTACATAAATATGAAGGCTTCCCGCCCTCCATGCATGATTTGTGCATGATGCTATGGTGTATACCATGTGAAAGCTCACCTATATTTACCTAAAAAATTGACCTGTTATATGATCTCAAAGTGAGGTCTTTTTCTTTCTTTAATACAAAAGCTATGTATAGTGTATATAGAAGCTAGCGAAAAAACATATGTGTTGAATTGGTTGGTGGGCATATCTAAATGAGTTAAAAGAATTGATTAAGCACCCCAGTGGAAAGGCTTTCTGGACATGCTTCCTTGATTATACAAATCCAATCAAATCATTATCGGTTCATGGTAGACCAACCTAGCTAGATCTTCTAAATTCTCAATCATGCATGCATGAGAAAGGTGGATTGAATAATACTTAACACAATTTTGCTTACAAAAGTCTACTTTTTAATTATAGTTAATCTTATTATTTTCTATATATACTTCCTTTATGTAAAAAAATTATAAAAAATAAACTAAAATTAAAACAACAGGGTGGCAAAAACTCTTTTATAAAACCTTGGGCTAAAAAAAATTAAAATTTGATAAGGTGAGAATTTTATCGTCCGCGAGATTCCTATCCAATTCAAACACAAATTAGTAATATATTAGAAAATTAAATATCTGTTTGTTTAATAAAAAAAGTTGTAAAAGAATGCATAATTGTGGGAACTGAAAGTTCCAAAGCAACTTAGAGAAGATTAACGTATAATTAACAATACAACGCACAACTCATGTGATTGGTGTGTTTTGTAAATTTTGTTGCCAGAAGAAGCTTTTGAAATTTGATCAGAGAACATCGTCATCTAATAATTCCCATCACATCAAGAGAACAAAACAGCAAGGTTTTGATTGCATGAAATTATAGAGTTGTCTTTGTTTCTATCCTCAATCAAAAGAAGAGAAAGCCCTTCATCTTAGCTAAATATTCTCAACTTTGATGACGATTCTTCCAGTTGCTACTTTTGATGCACAAATTGCCAAATTTTTTGAAGCAAAGCCAACTCACAACTCTAAGCAATATAGCTGCCTGGTCGCATGAAAGTGCCTGTGTGTTATCAGAATTCAGGAACCGCCAACTTAATCAAATAAGAATCTCAAAAAGGGACTAATGATCACAAATTCGTTTGTTTGATTCCATACCTAAGTTTCACGATAACTCAATCACTATGCAAAAGATTTATAATCTCATAATACTAGATTCGTTTCTTAATTATACTACTAATACAAACACCTAACCCTCTAAGAATGTAAAATATAACAATCTAATTACTTAATTATAATGCAAAATATTTGGAGGGCTCATATGCTTGTTCTATATTTGGTTTAATTGGTTATATTGTAATTATATTTTAATAACTCAGTCGAATTTGAGAGTTGTATTTGTGAAACAAATTTTGCTAATGACTAGGGTGATGAATTAATTTTGTGTTAGATTAACTTGCTAGAAATTTGTCTCCTCTTGGTGCATTACTGTTGCATTGTAGCTAGTACATTTTTCAAGAGTAATTTAGTAAATTGGCGGCACATTTTAGTTTTTTAGATTGAGTTAATTTGTCTAAACTCAAATCACACATATTTATTTTTCTTTTTTAAAAAACTAATTTTCATTCAATATTTATATTAACTATTGGGATACCTTATTTGGTTACAACTTACAAGTCTACGATATTTGCTTTAGCGACTTCCACTCAAGATTAATTACTTACCAATAGTTAAACAAACTGGAGTTGGCAAATGGCAAACCATAATAGGGTAAGTGTAAACCATGTCAGTTCCCTCCAAGAGAAAAGCCAGTTGAGGTGATACCAGTAGTCTTAGATTAAAAGGCCGAAAAAGAAGGGAGATAGTCAGATAGGGTCGGTCCAAACGTTAAAAAACTGTCTCTAATTGTTGTCTGTTTCAAAGGAGAGCAAAGAAGAAAAGCTAAACATTTTACTCAACAGTTGCATGCCCACAACACAAAAAACAATCATCTTGACTTGGGATCACCAAAAACAAAAATTCTCCTCTTCGCTTCCCTTTCTTTCTTTCTTTCTATTCTCCCCACATACTTTCACTAAAGCTGCCTTGCTCCCTTCTTTTGTCTAACCTCTGCTTCTTTTCTTTTTCTCTCTGTTTTTTCCACCATTGCCCTTCTCAAAAGAGTGCTCTTCTTCTTTCTCGATGGACAGTTTTTTATCTTTGCACCATAACTGACGTGGCTACAAGTTAACCCAAGTACAGTTGTCGAGTGATGAGTGGTGTTATTTTCTTCTTCGCCATTAGGAGGCTAGCCACTGTAATTTATTTTTGAATTAAATCAATGGTTTTTTTTCTACAAATAAATCAATGAATATTAAGCTAACATATATAAGTATTGTTTGCTCAAGACTTAAGAGGTCCACGATGAGTTTCAATGCGTATTACGTCTACGTGCGCAGCGTTATTTTGTGTCGTCATGTTTGTGCTGTATAAACCAATATTGATCTTAACTCTTAGTTTTTTAAATGGGTCTTATAACACAACAAAATTTAATGTTAATTTTGACACATTTCGAGTCTACAAATTTCTATAAATTTAAAGAATCACAAAGTTAACTAGTTATATATAAATTAACTAGAGATAATTTAGTATTTTTTAAAAAAATTAAACTTACAATATTTTGCAAATCTCTTACAAATGTACTTATGATTTGTCCTAAACCAACTATTACCACATAAAATAATAGTTCATACTACATCAAAAAGGGTTCTACTGTGCATATGAAAATTGATCTAATTATATCTTCATTGGACTAAATTGGATCTTTTTAACATGAAATCAATTGGAAATTCTTTAAAATAAAAATAAAAATCCAAATCCAATGAATTAAAGAAGTTTATATATATGTACGAAACAACTCTATGACGTTAATTTTTATAAATAAAGAAAGTATTTTTAAAAGTATATTAACAAAAAATACATAAATCAATCCTGATACATATCGTTCCTTTATGTTTTTTTTTTGATAAAATTTCTTTCCTTTATGTTCGATTAATTAGAAAATGAAACAGAAATGAAATAATTTCTCATTAAAGAGGGGAATGTGGTTGTAGCAATGACACAAGTTCAATCCCTTATAACAGAATAAAACTCAAAGCTCTGTTTGCTACTTTGATTTGGCAGAAAACATCTGTTTTATGAAAATAGATGTTTGAATTATTTTCCTTGTGCTCACCAACAATATGGATAAAATATTTTTGAGGCCAAACAAATGGAGCCTAATAATTCAAACATTTCAGTCGTTAGAGGAAATGCATAATTGACTTTTAGCTTTGGGTGAATTTCAATCTCTTGACCTAATTTAGTCCGGCATTTTGTGTATTTAGAACACTTTTCAACCTCAAACCTAACCATAAATTGCATAAACTACATTTTGATGTTCAATTATATAACCTTTTTCGATCGGGAAGGGCATAAAGTCCAAAAGATTTATTTTGAGTGATTATATAAAGGAAAAAATAAGGGGTTGTTCAGTTGAGAAAAAATTATACTGTTTCTTAAAAAAATTGAAAATAAAGATATGAAAAAATAAAAATTTTGTTTAATTTTTTTTTATTGGCAAACATTTTTTTTTAAATGTTGTCAATTTTCAAAAAATAGAAACAAAACAAAAAATAAATATATAAATTATAAAATTGATTTCTAAACTAAACATAGCCTAATATTTTCAGATATTAATAAAGAGATGAAATCGTCATTGAACAATAGATTCGTAGTTAAAGGACGAGTTTGATAATACGTAACTACATATCCTCAATGACATGCATATAGAGGTAATTAAAGTAGAAAAAGTTTAAGATATCATCCGATGCCTAAACTGGAAGATAAAAGTAAAGGAAATATTCCAAGACCGTTTTATGTCTTTTTTCCCTGGTCAATTCCCAAGAATTTGTTATGCAGTTCGACTAAAATCGATCATTTATTCATTTAATTTACACACTTAACCCATAGTTTTACCTAACTACAAAGGTGGATATCATTTGAGTAAAAGTTAAAGCTTAGATCTTCAATCCACTTTAGAAGATCAAAATATTATTATACAATAGAAAAAAAATAAAGCCATATTACAAAAGAAAAAAAAAAGCCATGGTTGCCGACGCTATGCTTCCTAGCTAGGTAGATTGGTTGTTAAATTTCATGATAATCAAGGAAAGCATAAGCTTAATTATTCGTAATAAGTTAACTTAATGTCACACCTATTAATTCATATATATATATATATATATATATATATATATATATATGTCCATTATTTTCTCTATACCCATATCTAGGTACATATAGCTTCCAAAATAATTGAGAACAGTTCAATATAACGAGAAACAAATAATTAAAACAGGTAAATCATGAATGAAAATTGAGACTCTTATTTCATAATTAGATAAAAACAATAGCGCAACACAAATGATTTATTAACTTGACCCATCCTGTACCCCTATAGATAGACACCAATAAAGTGGGCTGAACCAATCATAAACCTCTTTGTGGTATAAACACAAACCCTAATCCGAAGAGGTCTGAGTCGGAATAGCCACATAATTAAAAATGGTTGCATGCCTGCAGCCTGCTAGGACGAAATGCACCGGTCACTTGTGCATGGTTGGTACGTGACATGCCCTACCAATGCTTGCCCACATTTATAACTATTTTAATCTAAGTTTATCATAGCTACATTTCATTTTTTGTTAGAGGGTGGAGGTGTGTGCTTAACGACAATTATTGCTTTAAGTGCTGATTAAACATGACTTGTTGCTAATATAGGTGTAATTGTAGTTGGCATTTCAATTGATTAATTAAGCATGTTTGGTAAGGTCAAGACCAATCAAAATATTGCTGGAATTTGGCGTCCATGAGATATTGCTGGAATTTACTTTGTGTGGATAGTGAATATATTAGATTAAATGAAATAAAGTAAAATTAAATTAAGATATTTGCATATATATGGAAAGTATAAGCATACAAATACTTCTCTTTCCAAGGGCAGAGCCATTAAGGGACGAGCAGGTGTCGGAGCACCTGCTTTCACTGGAGGAAGGCCATAGTAGCCCCTCCGGCGAGGCTCCGCCCTTTTGATTCCATGAACCCAAATGGAAGAAGGAGCGACGACAGGCTATGTATTTTTTAAAAATTTGAAACTCAGGGCGAAACTACAGGGTTTAAAAAATAATAGTAAGTGGGGCGAAAAAGACGTCGTTTTTGCCCCACATTTCAAAAAAAATTAGGTCCCTTTAATTCCCAATTGAAGCCCGACGCCCTTTCCTTCTCTTCTCTTTTAAGTTTCAGTTTGTCTCTTCTCTGATTCTCTCTCCCGCTTCACTCTTCTCCACTCCACACCTCCATCCTAGTAAAGAAGGCCAGCAACAAAGAAAGCATAGGCGGTGTTGGTCGCTAGAGTTGCACAGACGGTTCTTGCATGCTCTTCAGTAGCTTGGTGGCTCACATGATGAGTCATTAATTCAATTTGTTTTTTCAAGTTTTGGGTTTTTTGTTTTAGTTTTGGGATTGATGCTTATTAAGGTGTTAATTTCATGTCTGGGTTAATTGCAGCTGCGACGTCTAAGCAAATTAGAGAGTTAATGAAGGTGGATGGGCTTACAAACGATGAAGTGAAGAGTCATTTACAGGTTAATTAACGTTAATTAGATTAGGCTTTGTAGATTAAATGTGATTAAGTTTTAATTGCCAACTGAGATTCTGAAATGCAAAAATGGTTACCAGTAAATTAGGATTTTAGTTGGTTGACAAACCCTAAAAAACTAAAAAAGAATTAGGATTTGGTAACGAGAAGATCAGAATTCATCAATTCAATTTGTTATGTTGTTATTAAACATGGCATTGATTGACATGTCGTTTCTATCATTATAGAAATACCGTTTGCATACAAGATGGCCAAGCCCCGCAATTCACAACAACAATAATCCTCAAACACCCCAATTTGTAGTTGCTGGTGGCATATGGATGCCACCACCATAATATGCAGCAGTTGCAGCAATAACATCGGCAGGAACAATCGCCACCAATGCAATCTACGCACCGGTGGCTGCGCCATCGCCATCGATCACACAGCTGTCAACAACGGTGTAGCTGAGTCCCTAGTAAGTCGACGATTCTCCCTATTTTCAACAAAAAAAAATCAATTTTTATTAATTTAGGGTAAGAGACGGTTGAAAAATTGGATTTGTGAGTTTATGTCTATTGATGATTCAACCCCTGTTTGTTCTTAATTCTAGCTCTATCACTGTATCTCTGTCACATAATGTTGGAAGAGAGAAGAGTTATGGTTGAGTTTGGCATGAGTTTGTCAAGGTATCGTGCCAGGAAACTCAACCTAGCACCCAAAGTTTGTTTATTAACTCACGAGCACCCCTTCACTAAATTAAATTCGAACTTGGGTCTAGCGTATGATAAAAGCATGTTGCGGCAACTCTACTACTATCCACGGTAGTGTGTGCGTATATATGATTAAAACGTGTATTTTTTGCAGTTTGTATAATTAAAATAAATTATAAATGGATACAATACGTATCTGAAAAATATTGTGCACAATAATATAAATTAACTAAAGTTAAGATGTTTTCATTCAAGATACCAACAATAGAAGAGATCGGAGAGAAGAAAAAAAAGAATTTTAATTTTACCTAAATTGTTTGGTTTGTTTAAAAAGGAAGGGAAAGAAAAATACGTTGTGTTTGGTTTAGATGGATGATTGAAGAAGGAATGAGAAAAAAATATGTTGAAATGTTTACAAAACTTTCCTTTCACCTCTATCATCTCATTTTAGAGGAAAAACAAAAAGTGCAAAAGAACAAAAATGAAATGAAGGTAATAGAACCATCTTGTGATCATCCCAACCTAACATAGCCTTAACAGGATTATTTAGTGCTGGGCAAATTTACTTTAACCAAATTATAAAATTGTCCTTGCATGTTTTCAGCATAATATTCTGAGAGATATTATTGTAATTTGACAATGGCAATTCATAATCTAATTTGAATAAAACAAAAAACAGTATTTTTTACAAACATTGTCTTATATATACTATAACAATCAACCTGACATCACTTTTTTTAATTATAAAATTCAAATATTGTTGGTTGCTCAATTACCCATTTTAATTTAAAAGAAATTTTTAATTGTGAGAGGACTTTGGAAAATTATTGTATAAGAGAAATATGCAAGTCAAAGAATATATAGCAATGCAAGAAAAAGCGCCAATTGCGACGAAATTTTGCGACAAGCAAATTGCGTCTCAAAAATTGGCAGGAAGCTTCCCGCCAAATATTTGCAACAGATTTTGCGACAAGACAAATTGCGTCTCAAAAATTGGCAGGAAGCTTCCCGCCAAATATTTGCAACAGATTTTGCCAACAATAATGAAAAGACATTTCGTAGCAAATCAAAAATAATCCATTTCCAATATTAACGCTCTTAACCTTCATTAATATAACAAATTATTTGTTTGTAGTGTCATGATTCTTAAAATTTCACCCAATTTTTGAAATGTACTCAATTATTTTCCATTCGGCGATGCAATCATGTACGAATTAAGTTGTTCGTCTAACAGAATACATTAGGAGTTGGCATGCACTTATTTTCATTAGCATAAAATAAAAATTAATCTCCAATTTGCGATTTTTTTACATTTAGAAAAGTCATGTATTTGTGTGTTTTTATATTGAAATTGGATTAAATATTTTGTAAATATTTAATATATTTTTGAATTAATTAGGGTAATAATTTCTAACAATTAATTAGAACAAAACATTTTCTAATTAGAGTAAAGAATCAAAACTAAGTTAAAAATTACAAACAATTAATTTTTTATATTAATTTAAATAAAAAGCTTGAATATTTTTAATGAAACAATTAATATTTATTGCAACCCATAATACACATTAATTGCACATTTACTAATTAATTGTTTCATTAAAAATTCTCAAGTTTTTATTTAAATTAATATAAAAATTAATTGTTTATATTTTTTTACCTTTGTTTTTATTCTTTTATTCTAATTGGAAAATATTTTGTTCTAATTAATTGTTAAGAAATTATCATAAAAAATATTGAATTTTCACTGGTTTAAGAAGATTTGGTTGCGATTTTTTTTTCCGACCAATTCATCGCAACATTAAAAATTTTAAGCTGTCCTCAAACTTCATTGAATTTTTCTGCGGTGTTTTAGAATTTTCTGTTTGTGACGAATTGGTCGCAACAGTTAATATTTGCGACGAAATTGCAAGGATGGTCACTGTTTGGGCCCACCCGAAATTTTTGGAATTCATTTCAGTTCTTCACCTCTAACCCTAAATCTAACTCTCATTTTTTCGTTCACGCCGCTCCTCTCTGTTTCTTTATCTCTCTCCACTCCCTCTTAATCGCCCCGCTCTCTCCATCGGCCTAAGCTCTCTCTCCGATTGACGCTCTCTCTTCACCAAAGCCACTCTCTGTCCGACCTAAGCTCTCTCTCCGACCGATGTTCTCTCTCCACCAAAGCCGCTGTCTAAGGTTTTCCAGATTTGGGTTTCCTTTTTATTCTTTTTTTTTTTCGTTTTGTTTTTACTTTTATCTCTTTTATTATTCTTAGTTTGGTCCTTGTTCTTGCTGACTTTCTCTCCTTTTTTTTTTTTCCAAAGGAAAGAACTAAAAGAGGAGGAGGATGAAAGGGGTGGAGAGAAGGGTTGGTTTTGGGTTTGTGTGAGGGAAAAGGGTGGCGGTTCTGAGTTTGGATAATGAAAAGGGAGTCAATTTTGGGTTTGAATGGTGGAAAGAGTCATGATTTTGGGGGTTGGATGGTGAGGAGAGTGGCGGTTCTAGGTTTGGATGATGAGGAGAGTGGCTGTTTTGGGGTTTGGATGGTGAGGAGAATGATGGTTCTGGGTTTGGATGATGAGGAGAGTGGCGGTTCTGGTGGTGTTACTGCTTGAATTGTCTATCTTGGATGAAATCAATTGCCGGCAACATTATGTTGTAAGGTTAATGTGTGGCTGCCTAGTTTCATAATACTAACAGAAACTGTGATGTCCGTAGCTGTTGCGGATGTGTTAGTTGATGCAGCATCAGTTTTGGGTGGGGATGTAACCTTGAGAATTCTTTACATGAAGCTTGCTGAGGTAAGTAAGCGTGATGAAATTCATTTAGTTGAAATTGCAATTTTATTATTTCTGATATGGTGTGAAGTTCTACTAACATAGCTAGCATTCTCAAGGGGATAAAGTAAAGAGGTAGATATTTGTGGGAAAACAATATAGGAAATTTAGCAATTGTATTCCCTGATTTTTAGGGAATCAAATCTGTTCTGCATCCTAAAATTAGGAGATTTCCAGTTTTTTTACTTTTTCCTATTTATTTTTTTTTCTTTCCTAGTTTAGCTGCTGCTGTTGTAAATATATACATGTAAACAGCCCTAATGTACAATTGAATTGGGAATCGACATATTCTGTCAATATTTACTGTAGTTCTATGATGATTCAAACTTATCAATTCTTTTTGCCTACGGCAGCACCAACAAAAGTTCTGAATTGGGTGAGAATATAGATGCTAAAAAAATTCTGTTCTTATCTAGGATCGCTAGGCCGTTCATTTGGAACTTGATTGATGTGCGTTTTCTCAAGTAACTCAATATGCCGTATCCTTATGAGTGGTGTTGAATGGCCAGATGCCATGTCTCTTTTAAAATTTGTTTTTTTTTTGGGGTCAACATTTTAAGATGATAATGATCTGCATTGGGTCAGGACTGGGATTCATTCTTCTTTTTGGAATTTGATGCACAAGTGACGTTTGTTCAAACCAATTTTATGCCCTCCAAATTCTAGAAAACTAATTCATTATCATGTTTGTTGGTATCCCTTATACCACAAATATAAATATGGTCTTCGCTATAAATAAGCTCTCTGACTTGCTCTATCCAAAGCGTCTATCTGGTCAGAGTAGCCCTTCCCCTACCGTACCTCTGATCTGTTGAAATGAACCGTGGCGAACCCTCAGACGACCTATCTAAGATTAGGGGAGAGAATTTAATTTTCATTTAATGTGATTGCAAACAGTCCACTGGTAACCTCTTTTTGCTGCTGTTGTTCTAGACTCCAGATTCTTTTGGATGGATGAATGCTTTCTCTTGCAACAATAGTTCTAAATCCTTTCTTTTTTTCGTGTGATGCCTTTTCAATTAATGAAATCATTTTGTACCTATAAAGGCTCAAGCTTTTTGGGGGAATGGACAAAGTGAATGGCGTCCAGCAGAAGCCGCTTTGTTTTGCATCAGGGCTATATCTAAATATGTTCCAGTAGTTGAAGGAGAAGTGATGCCTAAGGTATAAATCTTTCTTAAAATCCTCTTGGATATGTCCTTTCGATATTTAAAATTGTGCCCTAGTTAGTATATAAATTGAAGCCTGAGGTCTCTTTATTTCAAGAATTTGGTGTCACATGACTTTGTGACAACTTGTCTTTGGTTTTTAGCATGAATTTTTTTTAACTGCATCATTGAGACTTGTATTTTGGGCAAGATCCCATTGCTGCTTTTGATAATTTGGCTCATCAAGGTATATATGTTGGTTTCTTCAGCGCCCCTATTCTTTGATAATTCTCATTTTCTTTTATAGCTCTTGCATAATTCCAGACATTTTTAGTCTCTTTTGTAGAAGTTCATGAGAGCTTTCTCTAAGTTCAGCTAAAGCCATAAGTATTAATCTATTTCTCAGTGGCATTTTGCTTGGCTTTACATAGTGCAGGATCTTGGGATCTCTCAAGTGATGCAAAGGATTAATTGCACAATGTATAAATAGTATTTCATTTTGTCATCTGAAAGACTAATTTCCTGATCAAAATAAAGTTTTCTGTTTGCTGGGGGTCTTTGACACTAATTTTGTGCTTGATTTGTGCTATTAAGTTGTTTCTGTTCGTTAATTGTGCAGTTACTTCTGACTCTTCTAATTTAATGTTCTCAGGATATGTTTGGTTTTGCCTTGTACAGGTTATGTCTTTGCTACTTGAACTCCCTCATCAAGCTCAGTTGCTTCAGACAGGTAATGTACCGCATGCCATCAATGTACTGCAACTTCTGTCATACTTTATTTTCTTTTTGCAAAGTAGCATTTTATCATGTAGCAAGATGATGAACCATCTCTGCACAACACAGTTACTCTTTTTTTTTTTTGTATTTGAGACTGACAATGTGTTCACCAGGAGGTGCTTTTGCATGTGAATCTAACTTAATTTATGGCAATATTCTCAGTGTGCTTAACGATTGGAGCATATTCAAAATGGCTGAATGGTGCATCAGATGCATTGCCTTTGTTTTCTTCAGTGATAAAGGTTCTCATGCATGGCATGGATACATCAGAAGATTCTGCTGCAGCTGCCGCAATTGCATTCAGGCACATATGTGATGGTATATAAATTTTTGCCATTGAATAATTATGACCTGCTTTCTTTATTGAAATTATTTTATCTTGGGATTTAGCGTCGTCAAATGGTCAACTAATCATGAATATGACTTAGAATTGTCACTGACTTAGATCTTCAAAATGATGTTCTTATGATCCAATCTTGTAACTCTTGCTGGTTATTGCTTAACAGCCTTAAGCTTTACATGCTACTCAGTTGACAGGATATTTTAAGAGCATAGCAATTTTAGCGTATGATGAATTCAAATATTATTAAAAGAGGGAAAAGTTGGTGATGAATTCATGTAAAGAATGTTAAGCAATTGGACACTCCAAATAATTATTATAGAAACTTCTCTTACAAATGAGAAAATCAAATACATTGGTCTCCTTGGCCTATCAGTCAGGTGGAAAAAATTGAAAATCTCTAACGCAAGGATTGGCTGGAGAAAATTGGAAAATGGCTAACAGAAAGAATATACACGTATTGACTGGTATTGTTTCCTTTAGGAGTCATTGCTGTTTCTTTCTTTTCTCCAGACAGTGTGATTAACCAGCTTTTTAGCCATCTGATGATGATTATATGATGCTAATTTCTTGCTATATTTTTTTCATTATGCTGTCTGGATGATATGTTGCATTATGTCCTTGCAAAATTTTTTCCAACATGAATTCAAGTGTTTTATGATGTTTGTAGATTGCCGGAGACAGCTCTGTAGATTTTTTGATTTCGATCAGATCTTCTCTATATACCGCATGGCAGTGATTGGAGAAGGTAGTTTTAAAGTCTCTGCCGAGGACTCTCTGCATATCGTTGAAGCATTGAGGTATATATATCAGTTGCTT
Source organism: Flueggea neowawraea (assembly GCA_948243855.1). Classification (NCBI taxonomy): domain Eukaryota; kingdom Viridiplantae; phylum Streptophyta; class Magnoliopsida; order Malpighiales; family Phyllanthaceae; genus Flueggea; species Flueggea neowawraea. Next base: position 1,172 of record CAODLS011111147.1, on the reverse strand, counting down.
GATAACTTTGAAGATGAATGGATTTCAGAACACAACTTTGGATTATGATTTGTTGTAATCTCTTTTGCAGCATGGTCATTACAGAACTTCCACCAGACCAGGCTAAGTTGGCTTTGGAGAAGTTATGCTTGCCAGTTGTTGCTCCACTTCAGGTTAGATTTATCTTCATTGATTTGTTCGATTATTGTTCATTGTTGATGATGAATTGAACTACCAGGAAGTAATCAATCAAGGTCAAGAAATGTTAGAGAAGAAGCCTGCTCGTGAGTTAACAGTTCACATTGATCGAATTGCATACATTTTCAGGTTCAGTCTACATCCTTCTGCTTATATTCTACTTATGGACTTAATTTGGATGTACTCAACATGCAATTTAAACTATATCAGGTATGTAAGTTATCCAGAAGCAGTTGCCGATGCAATTCAGAGGCTTTGGCCAATTCTCAAAGTAATCTTCGACTTGTAAGTACAAGCTGACTACTATTAGAGAGTGATAGTACTTTGTAATTTTTCTTTCACTTGATCTGAATTTTCTTCATTCTGTAGTCGTGCTTGGGATATGCGAACTATGGAGTCTCTTTGCCGTGCTTGCAAATATGCGGTGAGTTTGAAATCTGTATTTTGTTTATGTTCATAGGAAATTGTATAATCTTGACTGGGTTAATTATTAACAATTTGAAAGTTGGTCATGTATTTGAAATTGGGTACTTTAGGTGAGAACATCCGGAAGGTTCATGGGAATCACAGTAGTAGCTATGTTGGAAGAGATTCAAGGCCTATATCAACAGCACCACCAATCGTGTTTCCTTTATCTCTCAAGTGAAGTCATAAAGGTTTACTGCAGTTTCTTGAAACATATATGCTTTTGTATTCTTTTTTCATCACTAATACTTAACTTTGTTATAATCTTGAGGTGCAGATTTTTGGTTCGGACCCATCTTGTGCATCTTACCTGAAAAACTTGATTGAGGCTCTCTTCACACGCACTACTCTTCTTCTCACGAATATAGAGGTTCAAACTTTTCAGAATGTGCATTATTCCTTTAACTTGCTAGTATCTTTTGTGATACTTGATCTTTTTAGCTTTTGTTGTTCAGGAGTTCACCGCGAGACCGGATATAGCAGATGATTGTTTTCTATTAGCTTCAAGATGCATTCGTTATTGCCCCCAA
>CAODLS011111076.1:0-25049 GCA_948243855.1 Flueggea neowawraea | reverse complement strand
ATGTGTCCACGAACTATATAAAAAGAAGAATGCGTAAGGAACATTCTTCGAACGAATGTCATGTGAATATCTTTTGTAATATAGAGTACATGTGTTGATTACAAGATTATGTCTTGTGTTAAATGTCTAGGTGTGTAGAATGCCTAGAGTTTGCTAAGTTGTCAAGTTAGCTAGCAAACATTAATCCAACATATAAAGAGGATGTTGGAAAGCAGTGAGCGAGATATTTGAATGCTTTAAAGACACTACAAGACACTGTGTTATCGTGAGGGCTTGCGATAAAATAAGACACAGTTGCAACTCCACGTAATGATATGGACTGTAGGAACGTCCATGTTTAGTTATGTGTTTTTACCTGGCTGAAATACCACTCCACTTAATAGTGAGGAACACATATAAGTGTGTCAAAAGAAGCTGAAACTATAGCTTCGTAATCTGTAGTGCAATTAGAAGGTTGGCTATTAAGTAAAATGATCCACTTAGCACTAACTACCTAAAGAACCTACAACGGTCTTAGTGACAGTCGACCCTGATTGTTTAAAGATCAATAAGATCCATTATAAGTCTAAGCAAATCGAGATCAAATATCATTTAGTAAAGGACTTGGTTGCACAAGATCAAGTAAATTTAACTACAAGTTTCATTTGAAGAAGTGAACTTGGAATGTAAGTCCATTCGAGACAAGATCGTAAGATCCGTTAATAAAAGCCTACAAGGAATAAGTTCCTTAAGACCCGTATGACACACGAAGTGTGTAATCCCTTTAAAACATGATCTTTAATAAGATCATTGTGGGCAATACACGAGCGCAAATATTAAGAGTTGACATTTGTTGTAACGTTATGTGTAAAAGCATGTTGGACAGAGAAGTAACCCACTCACACAGGTGTTTACCTTAGTTTTCCCAGTCTGTTGGGGGAAGAACTAAGATGAGGTTGGTTTTAAACGTAGAGAGAGATCTTGAGCACGTTCATAATTAAGAGATCATCTTTCATTTTATAATCGTGAGTTCATTGTAAAATGGCAAGAAAAAGTCGTATGTAAAGAGTCATACGCCATAGGATGAATTTCTATGCCGATCATTAAATGATCAAATGCTAAAATTGAGAGGCTTTTAGCATATTATGCCTTAAAACCAGAAGTAATCCTGTCAAGTGTGAATTAAGGTTAGATGGTGAAATGCATTGTAACCAAAACTTCTGTGTGGTGTTTATAATGTTGTATAAACATGCGCTTCTCCAAGGGAATGAAAGAATACCACAACACATGATCATACCATATGTGTTATATACACGACCATAGAGATGGAAAAGATTGATAAACGATCTCACTTTTCCTAGTGTGAGACCCTGTTGTGAACATGTGATTCTCAGTACTACCTACGCTTAGAACCCTTAACACATTCAAAACATGTAGTTAAGTTTGTCTACTCTAGCTTGTTGTTAATGGCCATGATTGATTTGACCAAGCGTGTCAAGCTGGGAAAGTAAGCTTAGCTATGTGGATTGTCTCGTATAAGAAGGAAAGTTTGTTTCTAGAAGCATTCAAACTAGTCTCAAAAGTTTGATTAGTCGACTTTCATGTAGCGTAGCACATGATGTGTGAACTATGGGTAAAGTTTTCATGAGATCGAGTAGTTCGAAAGCAACGATTGCATGATTACGAACTAGGGAAAGACATACGTTTCCAGTAGTTTGTGCTGTTGTTGCATACACTTTGGTAGAAAGGAGCTGCTCTACGAGAGACGCCTTCTAGCAAGATTGGGATATGAATTGTTATATAACCCTAACAATTGTATAACAATTACGCTCTCATTGTATGCTGGTCGTACGGTCTATTTACATGTATGACACAAGATCTCAATAATGATTGATATTATTTCTATCATGATCCATGATGAGTTATGGTTTTGTCATGTGCGAGTGAGAGATGTTGGAAAATGCGGTCTACTCATGACGGGTGAACCGAACTCGGTCGGTCAAGGTGTGAACCAAGATCGTGGACTGAGACCAATTGGAAAGTCCAATTGAGGAGAAGCAAACTCGGTTAGTTAAGGTGTGAACCAAGACGATGAACCAACGCCAATTGGTAAGTCCAATTGAGTTAGGAATGAAAATGGGCTCGTAAGGCCCGTTAGACCCACAAGCCCATTTGGAGGCTATATACAGGAGCCTTCCTCCTTTCCTCCTCGATGAACTCTGACAACACACAAAGAGAGAGAGAGAGCTCTCAACCGGGAGAGAGAGAGGTTCGGTCTCCTGTCCCGAGTCCTGCACAGATCACGTATGACATCTAGACTGCGAAACAGTCGGACATTCCCGTTGACATTTCAACCGTGGTTTGCTGATAAGACCAACATAAAACTGGTCCTACTCCGCTACTAACTTTTGCTGGAATGAATTGAGATTAATAAGTCGAACCTATTTATTATACTGTTTATTTATTAACCTGTATAAGATTCTTTTAGTTAACAAAAAGACCAGTTAAATTGGCAATTATACTCACTTTAAGACTTAGAGGTTTTAGATTCAACCTCGTATAAGGGAATTAGGTTGTAAAAGGTAATATAAGTATTATATGTAAAGTTCATAAAGAAAAGTACCTAGAAAGATCCGTGGGGTGAGTTACATGTTATGCTGGATCTGCAAAGAGAACGTAGTTAGGGAGACATGAAAATGACTAATAGTGAATACGATGGGGTCAGTGGTCTGATGGAATGGTCAACTTCTGGTGTGGAAATTAGATGGGATTCTTAAATGCGTTTGTCTTCATTCTCGCTATTCAGCCCTCCAAGAGTGAACCCAACTCTCGCATCTCTGAAGACCTAACTTCATTTAAGCCCAACCCCACACCCCACTCTTGCACAGAAACTTGGTACAGAGAAATGACGTGCGTTCAGCTTGGAAGAGTAGAGACGTGCGTTCAGCTTGGAAGAGTAGAGATGACCCTATTTGCAATGGTTTTACCGACAATTCATTCCTTTCTCACAATGTGGCCTTCACGATGTGGCAAAGCACTTTCTGAATTGATGACATGTCATGTACTCTCTAAGCCGTATTTGAGGATCTATTTGACCGTTCAGCTAATTAAGTCACTGTTCAGCTAATTAAGTCGGCAACTTCGACCCGACTTCACAATTTAAGAAGCACATTTTAGATCTAGAACAGAACAATAATGGGCAATCCTAGAGTATTCTTAATTTAAACAAGATATTACCTAGGTTTCCTCAAATTTCCCAACGACAATCTGCGAATGATACAAATCGCTATTCATGAAATATCATCCTCTCAGGACACGAGCTAGACGAAAGATGTAACATGAGAAATGGATGCAGATCCAAAGCAAATGTTGCATGGAGAAAAAGACAGGTCGTAAGTTAACCGTCTACACAATGAGAGGTCAACTTCCACAACTGCCCTGATTTACTTGGAGTTCAATAAATGGAAATACAAGAGGAATAAAAGAAAATGAACACACAAATTAAAAAGGAAGCATAAATGGCAAAGAAAGAAAAAGAGTAAAATAGCAATCCCAGAGCAATTTAATAAATAAAATTGTTATTATCTGCTTTGTTCACACATTATTACACAAGTATGATGCCTGTGAAGGAACTATGGTCTTATTTCTCGAAGTATATAAGGTACAAGCAAAAAAGAAAAACCAATAAACAGAAAAAAAGACTAATCTGTTACAGTCCCATAATGACGTCTTCAATGAGAAGATCCAACCCTATCGCGGGGAATCAAGCGCCGTTCAGAACCATGCTTGAGAAAGACATTGCTTTCACGTCCGAAATCATGAGAAAACAAAAGTCAAAATTCTCTGTTTAAAACTAAAACAATACAAGATTTCAAGAAATAAAGATTGACCAATAAAGGTTTTGGACCATTATACGAACTCATTGCAAAGTCTAATTTTAGTTTCTTCTCCAAACAAACACCAAAGAATGATATAATATCAAAACCATCAGATCAGATGCAATTCATGACAATGCCTTCCCACAAAGAAATGACAAGGAATAGCAAATGAAATTGTGAACACAGAATAATGCAATCAGGAGTAAAACAAGTGGATCAAGTAAAAAGAACCATGATTAGGAAACAACGACAAAAAAAAAAACACGGCAATACAAACTCTACAAAGTCCTGTTGATTAAAATGGGGGCTAACATACTTTCCGTTTTCATATAAAACATGAAAAGAAAAACCTAAAAGAATTTTTACTATGAAATAATCAGCATGAATCTTAATATCCAGAACTTGATAAGAGAAAACTACTGTAAATTATTGTTGCAATAACACCTCAGGCAGCTATGTGAAACAGTAGAATGTTTTGACAACTACCAAAAGGCAAACCAATTAAAAGAAATAAAAAACGAAGCAGTAAATCAGCATAAGTAGAGCTTTGCATACCTGCACTTTGTTGAGGATTAATTCCTAAACCATCTGGAAACACAAATCAATAAAAGAGTACTAATGTAAGAAACACTTGGGAAAGGACAAGACTGATATTTCAAATTCAAGAAAGTACATTATTAGTCCATTAATGTCTAATAGACACCCAAGAGATGATAGAAAAGGGGCTCCAAATATAATTGTCATCAAACTTACAAATCAGAAAGTTTATCATAACCAGACATTTATCAGTCAGATATGCATGCGGTCAATTTCCTTTTAGTTGCTGGTTATTTTGTCATCAACATGACTAACAATTCCAACAAAGTTTTTAAACGTTTGTCCCATACAAGGGCAACCATATTCTACAAGCAGCTTGCTAGATGAAAACACAACAATTTTCCCCTCTGAGAAACCTCCTCCAGAAGTTCAAAAGTTTTAAGAATTTAAACGAAAAAATGAATTAAAATAAACAGAAATTGAACTCCAAGGAAGAAACCTCAAAAGAATTTGACAAGAACTTTGTGTTTGAATCCAGAAAAAGCCAACATAGCCACGCAAAATGATATCCCGAGGTAAAATTGTAGACTCAGAAACCGATTCCAACTTCAACAGCCACAATGTCACATTGATTTCCCTAGTTATGAAACCCCTAAGTGGAACCTTTAAAGTCCCAATTCTCATAATCTCATCGCTTCTTAGAACAAACAACAATACTCGGAAAGATTTCCAGCAAGTCAGCAACGAAAATTACAAAATCCCACACTTAACAGACAGCTATCAACCGCATATTAAAAAGAGCGCCGAAAGCCTAGATCATCAACCACTCAAGTAAACCAGAGGGAAAAAATAATAACAAAGCGAATTACCGTTTGTGATGATGGTGCTGGTCTGAAGAGAAACTTTGAATTCCTCGGCGGCAAAATTCAGAACCGCGGTGAACGGAGCCGCTTCCGGAACGATAAACCTGAGAGTCAATCACGCAAAATCTCGAATTTCAATTCGATGCAGAAAAATACCTATCGGATAAGTTGATCAGTACAGGCGACGAAGATTTAAATGAATATTGCTTACACTTTGAAGGGAAGCTTTGGATCGGAAGTGAGAGTTACTTTGAAGGAGACTTTTCCTCCACCACCAGTCGCCATGTTTCAGGTGTTTTACTTGTGTCGCCCCAATTCCCGCTCTGAATCTTCAGTGTCAACTATTTATATGGTATGTGTTTGTTTCTTCATGTTGCGTATCGTCGACGCAGCAAATTATGGTTCTGTTGATGGGTTGGGTTCAAATGCGACTCCATTGCTTTGTTTGGTCCAGTTGTTGTTGGGCGTTTTTGGTTGGGCATCTTATTAATTACATTCTCAAATACCCATTGGATCCTTAATTACAAACTGACAGCGTTTTTTTCTTAGTCCATATGGACTAAATTTTTTTTAGTCCTCAAAATTTCTCTCTTTTATCTAATTTGACCATTATTTTCCTCTTTCCTCTTTCTCTCTCTTCATTCTTCTCTCACTCCTCTTTGTTCTCTCTCTTCTCAACTACAATCTCTGTCCTCTCTCTTCACCTTGGCCTTCGTCTCTGCCTTATTTCCATCCTCAATCTTCGTTGCTCGATTGTCTCTCCTTTCGCTCCTCTCGGCTAGATTTGGCTTCGGCTCTTCCCCATCTCTGTTCTTTGTATCGCCTCAACAACTTCTTTGTTTCTCGCTCCTCGATTCTCTCAACTCATTGTCGTCGCCCTCGTCTTTTGTGACTCTCCTTTCCGATTTCATTCTCGTTGTTTCTTCTCTCGCAACTCATCATCTTCCGCTCGTCGTTTCTTCTTTTCGTTGCTCGTCAGTCTTGCCTGGGTTTCTTCGCCTCTTTGGCGACATTGGTGGTGGCCAGATCTGGCTTCGATGGTGCTGACCAGATCTGGCCGTTGGAAGTAGCGTCGAAACCCTAGCTTGTTGCGTTTTTTATTTTTTCTGTTTTAAAAATATTTTGAAATGTTAATAATATTGTTTAAAAATATTATTCAGTTATATTTAGTTTTTTTTTGAAAAAATTGTTAATTTTTTTTGAAGTTTTTAAATTTTAAAGTGATAAGTATTTTTTCAAATTTTAAGAAAGGTTTCAAAAAAGTTTATATAGAGTTTATTCAAAGTTGTTTTTTATTTTTGAATTTTATTTTTAAACTTATTATATGTTTATATTTTTAGGTTTATTTAAGGTTAGTGTTGAGTTGATATAGAGTTGAATTGAGTTGATTTTGAGCTGATAATGCATTGATTTTTAGTCAACGTTGACAATGAGTTGATATTGTGTTGATTTTTATTCAAGATTGATATTGAGTTGAATTGAGTTAATTTTGAGTTGAATTGGTTAATTTCGTAGGTTTACTTAAGATTTATTTAAAGTTGGTTTTACTATTTTAAATTTTTTATTTTAGGTTGAGTTTTAGTATTTTAAAAAATTTTAAATTTTTCTTAAGGTTGATTTACGATTGTTTTAAAATTTTTAAAAAGTTTTTTTAGTTTTTTTTTTAAAAATCATAGGTTTACTTAAGGTTTATTTATGTTGTTTTTAAATATTTTTAAAATATTTATTGAATTGATATTTAGTTTATTTTTATTCGATATTAAATTGATTTTCATTGAAATTATAATTTCTTCAAGTTGATAAGAAATCAAAAGTTGAGTTAACTATTTGTACACAAGTTTATTTTAAGATTGAAAATTCAAATAAAATTTACCATAGAAAACTGGGTGAAGAAGAAAAATTAACTGAAAATAAAAAATTATGTTTTAAATTGGAAAAAAATATGAAAGGACTAAAATTGAAAAATTGAATGATATAGGGACTGAATTATAAAAAAGAGATAAATGACTTATTTTATACGCAGAAATCAAAATAATTAAGAGAAAAAGCAATGGTTCACTTTTTTAGTAATAAAACTTTTAAAACAGGATGTTTTTGTAATCAGCCCTATTTTTTTCTTTTCAGATATCAAAATAATTAAAGGAATAATTTTATCTTTATGAAAAAAGAATTCGAATTTATAGCTGCACATACTCAAAAATTTATAGCTTTATGGGGAAAAAATTCGAATTTATATCTACTCATAATCAAAACCATACAGGGAATTGATGTACTTTTTTTCTCCTTTTGATTTCAATTTATTGATCTTTTTCTATAATTAAATTACATTATTATAGATGAATTTTCTAAAATCCAGAAGTATGATAATATATTTTATTTATTTTTAAGTATCGAAGCTTTTTGGATATGAACTTAATTGTTGATGCATCTCTATTGTTTTAATTATTTTTATTACTATTAGTATCAGACTAATGTTGATAGATTGCATATTTTTCTTATCGTAAAAATAATATACGTATTTAAACAAGCGAACAATTTTTCAAAATAAAATTGTTAATCTTTTTTTTTTGTAACTTGATCGAACATTGGCATTAAAATTCACATATCGTAAATTAATAAATAAGGCATGACCTTGTTGATTCGCTAATGAGTAAACTTATGTTGATTATTTAAAATATATAAAAGACAGTTATATGAATGGGAAAAAAAAAAAGACGAAGAAAGGGCAAATCATTCATGCACTTGGTGAAACACGTCAGTAAAAGAAAACCAATATATAGAAGACATTTTTTATTTACATGCACTTTCCACATGCATTCACCCTGACGAGTACAATTCCAATTAGCCTTCTCAAAAAGAAAATCCTCCAAAACATCAAAACACTGTTCATAATTTGATTAAACACTAATCCACAAATTAGCCACTAATGACAATCCAAGTATGACACCCCACCACCATCCATTTAGTAATCTTGAACTCCCCGATCCACCACAGTGAAGTTTATTGTCATGGTACGTACAAACTGATTGATTCCTGAAATCAACAACTCTTCGATTAGAACATACTTAAAACCAAGAAAAAAGCTTAATTACCAAGTTAATTTTCAATAAAATAGTTTATTAATCCGAAATCAAACTCAATTAAACATTTGCTATTTTTCTTACCTAAATACTCACCTTGATGCACAAAATGTGACCACATAATCCGTTCCGGAGCACTTAAAAATGCTAGTAGGATCATCATAAGCATAACTATAAGCAGTAGGGCATGCCTCTTTAAACTTCTTCGAATAAAATGTAGGTTGACACACTACTGGATTTTCATAAACGCCCCTACAACAGTATTCATCGGTGTTGAACACATCGCAAGCACTCCGGCAACCGACGACCTTCCCATTGGACTTCACGGCGAGCTCTGACGGACAATTTGGTCTCAAATCCGAATCACAACCACTTGTACTACAATTTCCCTTGCCATTAATTGGCGTAACAACTAAGGGCAAATTAAATCCGTCAACAAGGCTAACATCGTAAAAATCTTCCCCGGAGAGGGTAAATTCGGCAAGTGAGGCAGGAGTTTTGCCTGAGGCCTTACATTTGAGGCTCGTACCACAGGCCCCGGTCTGGCATGATCCATTGCCATTTTTGTCAAATTTGCAACCAGTTCGAGCCCAAATCCGACCGCTCCACCCAACCGGGGCACTGTAAACAACAGATTCACCCGATTTTAGCGTAAACCCACCGCCATTGAAGTTGTCACCCGGGGTGACTGCAGGCCATATCGTCTCTTTGCAGAAATTTATTATGGTAAAAATTCTTGCACTTTCTGTCACTATTGTCCCTACACAAGGTTAAATTTCCAAAATTTTGACCAAAATTGAGATCAAATTTATTGAAAAAGGAAGAATGAAATATGGGTTGGTTAATATTTACCTGATGAAATTAAGAGCAGGATTGGCAGAAGGTGTAAATGCAGATAAAGTTGTGCCATCTGTGTTGTTGATATTTCCAGTGAGAGTGGAAGATAATTGAAAGTGGAAGGAAATATAAAGCAGAGTGATGAAGAATACGTGTGGAGGAGAAGATGGTGAAATCAAAGCCATTAGTCCATACATGAGGAAGGCTTTAGTGGATTCCTTTCCTAATCCTTTCATGCAAGTCTATTCAGGTTCCATTTCTTCTCTCTTTTCTTTACTGCTTTTTCACAGCCTTTTAGTTCAAACATCACAAGGACTCGGCGAATCAGTGGAGTCTGAAACATTTCATTAATTAAAAGGGTTTCTTCCGATCTATCTTTATTAAGTTGCTTTCCGACCACCAGATTATTAAGTTATCTTTATTGTTCTTAAATCACTCGGGCGGTTAAGAAATATTCTTTCATTGCAAGAATATCTTCAATTTGAGGGGTTTTCTTTCGTGTCATATGATTTCGTGGATCTGAAAGTGTGATATTTGAAGGACTACAGACGATATTGTGTAAGATTTCGGACTGCATATTACGTGCCTACATATTCGGCACACAAATTATGTGATCATATATAGTCGACTCATGGGATGCAAAATGGCAAAGAAAAACCATGCATGAAAGTTGGCATGCACCACGTTACAAATGTACAAATTGAAAAGATGATACAGACACTTGGCACACACATGGCATGTGTACAAAAAAATAAAAATGGAAGAAATTAAGTTGGCCGTACCGAACCAGTTCGAACACTTCCCCACGGGTAAAACGTGCATGAGCTACACACTAGCTTAAGATATGAATGTGTGATCATGCAGGTGTCTTTTAACGAGAATGAATTAACACATCCAACTTTCTTTTTTGTAAGGAGGAGGTTAGTTGGTGTTTAAGATTAATTAGATGATGCCAACTTTTCAAGTTTGTAGTGTCATCATTTTACATCTTAAAAGTCGATACTAAATGTTACTTTATAAATACCACCGAAATATTAAGGTGTTTTTTTAAGAATAAAACTGTAATAATCTAGTTCAATAGTAAATAAATTTAAAATAGACAATACCTCAATAAGTAGATTTAACGATTAAACAATTGGTCATGATCAATAACATATGGAGGTTAGTGTTTAAGATTAGATGATGGGAACTTTTAATTTTAAACTAAAAGGCTAGATTGAAAGTGGCTCTACAGGATATCGGACGATGAAATTGTAAAGAAAATTCTGTTAAAAAGAAATTGTAAAGGAAAAAAAAATTCAGCTGGCTTTCTAACAAAGTGTTTGTACTACAAGATATTTCAAGAGAGAGTGGCCCAAGTGGCCAAATAGTCGAAGTAGAGGCCCATTGTTAAAAAAATTACGGGCCAAATACATATCCATGTCAAAAAAAGAAATTAATTAGATGAAAAAGAATTTTCAGCTTCGTCCGCCAAAAACTAACAATTCAGACGAATGTTTTTAAACTTCTCTACAAAAACTAAACGTAGGGATTGACACCCACAATATTAGCAGCCGCCACAATCACTGTCCTTTCTTCAATTTCTGCCAAAAAACAACACACCAATAATGGGAAAATAAATCAAGTGATGCTTCTTCTCTTCAAATTATTGCCAAAGAACAACACACCAACAATGGAAAAGGAAATCAACTGCAGTTTTTGAAGCCAAAAAAAGTCAAGTGATGCTTCTTTTTCTTCAATTTCCTACCAAAGAACAACACATCATTTATTTATTAACGAGTTCAACAGATCAAAGAACAAGAAGAAGCAACACGACAACAAAAATAGATCATTACAAACAAATCAAAACAGGCACAATGTTTTTCATCAGAACCAAGAATAATGTTTTTCAACTCCAACTACAAAATAAACAGTTTATATAAGATTGATATAAGGTTTATAAAAATAATAAGTTTTTATAAGGTTTATATAAGGTTGATATAAGGTACATGAACAATGTTTGGGGTCTATCACTTGTTTATATCCTAAAATATTTTTTAAAAAAATATTGTATAAAGTTAAAATATTTATTATTTAAAACTAGGAAATAATTTAAACATTTTACTTTAACTTTTCTACCCAAGAAAGTAAAATATTTAATTTGTAAAAATATCAGAAAATTAATTATGATTTTCTTTTTAATAATTAAAAGGTTGATATGAAGTTGATATAAGGTTTATACAAGATGAAAGTTGATATAAGATTAACATGCAATACTACTTATCCATGAATCAAATATTTTATTCAACCATAATTTCCATATTAATTAAACACAAAGCTACATAATTTGTGTGTTAAGCTAGACTCCAATCATTTTGTTTGAGTTCTATCACTTGTTTACATCCTAAAATATTTTTTAAAAAATAAATATTGCATAAAGTATAAATTTTTTTTATTTAAATCAAAGAAGTACTTATCCAACATTTTACTTTAACTTTTCTACCCAAAAAAATAAAATGTTTAATTCATAAAAATATTAGAAAATTAATTACGATTGATATAAAGTTTATACAAAAGTAACATAAAACTGTTTAATACAAAATCAACAATTTGAAGAAAATGAAAAATGAAAACTTACAAATTCAATCACTTGCAACCACAAATCTACAGAAATAAATGATGGAAATACAAAAACGAAAAACACCAAAATAGAAAATAAAAATTGAAAACAAGAAAAGGAAACACGAACCTGAACACCCGAAGCTTTTGTTGTATGAATTGAAGCATCAGAAACGTCATGACCACCATCGTCTCCCGCAACAGTTCATTTGCTCGCAGAATCATCCACGGTGATAACATTTTTTGGAGATTTTGGAGACCGAACAAATTTCTTCATGATCTGTGACGTATTATTCATCGGCGATCGACGAGTGTTCACCGTGAAAACCTAAAAGAAAAAATAATAAAAGTAAGAAGGAGAAAATATGAGGAAGAAACACAGTGAACATGTGAAGAATCAAAGCAAAAATCATTTGTGCATGTTCAATTGAAAGAAAATACTGGAGAAAAAGAATCTTCAAGAAGAAACCTAAAAAGAACCTAGAAAGTCGAAGCGTTGAGAAGTGAGAAGAACAAAACAAAAGAAAGGGAAAACAATTGAAATGATGAAAATACAAAGTTCAAATAGGAAATAAAAGTTCCGATAGTGAAATGTCGGAAGAGGTTAAAAAATGGACTCACTTTATATGAATTATAAGAGAACTCTGTCTAAAATGAAATGAACAAGCCGATTATACAAAAAAAAAAGGCCCAGTTTGAAAAAAATAGAGAAAAGGTACAAAAATAAGTGAATAGGGTAATTTTTCTAAAAATTACTCCATTTCGGCCTAAGATTCATACCAAAAAGTAACAAGACCATACAATTCTCAAATGAATGTTAGCTTAGATTGAGAAATGATGAATGGATTTTCTTTGGGAAAATCACACTTTTATTAAAAAAAATAAATACTAAATTTGACAAATTTCATCCAAATTTTCAACTTTAAGAAATGTCAGATTAAGCAAACTGAATTTGACAAATGTCATATTCGCGAGAAATTGATTTTTTCACGAAAAAATATGATTTTCCACAAGGTCTCCAAAGGTCTTCAAGAGTCTCCAAATGTCACAATTTTTTTATAAAAAATTTAATTAATAAATATTGGTGTAATTTTTTTAAATTAAGCTGATTTTTTTTTATTTTTTTATTTTTTAGAAGGTTTCCAAAGGTCTGCAATGGTCTTCAAAAGTCTACAAAAAGGTTTACAATAGTTTGCAAAAGGTATACGCAACAAACTTAATGACTAATTAACAATTACATAAAAAAAACCAACAAATTGAGGGATTAAACAACAATTTTCATGCAACAACACATGTTCAAATAGCTAGGGTTTCCTAGCCACCCCTAATATGCGCCGTTATACATCAAACCCTAATTTAACTTCAAACTGTCACACCCAAAACAACAAACCCCAGATCTGCATCGTCGCCATCTCTTCACGTGTCGGAGAAAAAAAACGAATAGGAGAGAGCGAAAAGAAACTGAGGAGGAGAGAGAACGAGACTAAAACAAATAAATGAGAGCACAAAGATGAGAGAGAGACGAGGCCGAGATGAGAGAGATAACCAAGGAGGAGAAAGAGCGACTAGGAGAGAAGAGAAATCGAGGAGAGAGAGCGACAGGAAAGAGAAACCGATGAGAGATAGTGACAAAAGAAGAAAAGAAAGCGGCAGAGAAGAGGACGGAAGACAACAGAGGTAAATGAGGCTGAGATAGGAGAAAGACGAAGAGAGAGAAAATCATACGAGAGAGGGGAAAGGTTGTTTGGGGGGAGAGAGATATGAAGAGTGAGAGATGAGGAGAGAGAAAATGAAGACAGAAAAAGTGAGGAAATGACGCGAGAAATTGGCTTTTATTTGACCAAATGTGTCATTTTTAAGAATCATAATTGAAAAAATGGCATACATCAAACTTGAACATAAAAATGTGCTATTTGAGTAATTACCAAACTATGGGTGACTTTTGTCAAAATCTGAATTTTAATTATGACACTCAGCATAATTAAATCACTTTCTTTCCAGCTCCAATATTCAGACAAAAATGCCACAATTTCCCAAATGTTTGCATACACGTTTGTGACTTTAGACATTTAATGAAAGAGTTAATTATGCGGTATATCACAATTAAACAGTTGATTCTTAAATATGTCATAACATGCTATTATCTTGAGTAGAATATTTAGAGTTTTGATTATTTTATACAGAATAATCAAATACATAAATCTCACAAATGTCATTTTTATCCAGTTTTAACTCCTCTCTCTTCGTCAACTTGTGTCTCTCTCCTTTTTTTTCCAAGATCTTGTGTCTCCCTTTTCTCCCTCCCCAAAATTTCATAACACTCCCCATCCTTTCTTTTCCTCCTCGTCTCTTTTTCTCGCACTTCATTCTTGCTCTCTAAACCCTAAACCAACCCAACCTCTCATTTTTTACATGACACTTCTATTTTGTCTCCTCTTCTTGGCATTGTTTCCTCCTCTATTGTTTATTGTCGGTCGAACCATAGAGAAAGAGAGAGTTAGTGGTGGCTCCCCTGCAACATCTCTCTTTTTTCTCGTTCGAACGCCATCCATGTTTGAAGAACTTAGTCGCATGACGTTCGATTCGCAAGGTCTTGAAGAGACAAGATTTGATGTGAAGAGGAAGTTGAAGATTTAAGCGACATAGGAACTATCTAAAAATAAAGACGTAATGCGACGCGACAACGGCAAATATTCAGAGTCATAATCGATCGTTGTTCGTCTGTTTACATGTCGTCATCGATAGAGACTGTGGCGCCAGTTGGCGGCAACCAGAGTGAAACCCTCGCTGCAACAATATGGAAAATTAGCATTTCAACCCTAAAAATAATGTTTTTAGTCTCTATGGTATTACGAATTTGTAAAATCAGTCTCCAGTCGTTAAACATTGTCAAAGAAGTCCCTAAATGTTGTGAGTTTTGAATTTTCATGGTTGAATACTAAAATTTTTACAACTGTATAATTATACTAAAGGGATATGTACACTTGTGTGCACTCGAGTACACTAAGAAATCAGTTTGATAAAAACAATCAAATGCCCTGAACGCTTGTGTACACTTGTGTACACCAATGTACTCCCGTGTATACTTGTGTACATCGATTAAAATTCATTAAATCAGCTTTTTATAAAAAAAATTGTGAATACCTTGTACACCTACGGATACCATTGTATGCTTATACACCTTATATATATATATATTTGTAAAAAACTCAATTTCTCTTGAGAATATCTCAATTTTTCACAAATTTTTTAAAAAAGGTTTTTTTTAATATAAGTTTAAGCTTTGGTGGTATTTTTTACATTTAGAAATGAGTGGTGGCATTTTAATTTGATATAAAAATGTGATTTTCTCTAGTTGAAGATCATCATGAATCATGATTGAGTTGCATGATCGATGGCCCAAACCAAAAAAGGACATAACCAAGATTAGTTTAATAAAAAACTTGAATGGCCTAACCAATTTTTAATTATTCATAGTTCCAAAATTATGAAAAAAAGGTATGAAATCTTTTGTTAAAGCAAGTTGTCACACTTGTGGAACTAATCATGTTTAGCACCATGCCCAACCTTAAGCAATCATTCAATCCATCTTCCCCACATACTCACAACCCCCCAAAACCCTAAAAACTCATTCACATTTTTAATCCTCCTTTAATTGCACCTCTATTTATATTATCTGTTTTGACACTTTTCATACACCTTTTTCAATTTACACTTTCAATCTTTTTTTTTTAACACTTTCACCACTATTTAAAAGAGAAATAAAGAAAAAAAAAATAGAAAAGAAGGTCTGAACACCGCTCGTGCAATGCATGAGAGCTTGGGCCCATCAACCTTATTAGCCACTTTCAAGCTCCATTAAAGGGATTATTAAAAGTAAAGCTCATCTTTAACCTTTTGCCAATCACCTATTTATTGATTTGTGCTTCAATAGTTGTACAATTGGTTCAAATTTGTCAATCATGAATTGAAAATTTATTTCCTCGAAACTATCACCAATTCAAATTAGTTTCCGCTATTAGCTCAACAGTATAATTGGAATCAAGAAGTATCAAATATGTCTCTTGAGTTCAAACTTTGAAGCCTAACATGGTGGTAGACAAACTTGCTCAAGACCATGAAGTCTAAACCTAAGTTAAAAAGAAATATGTGTCTTATCTTATGCATCGAAAAATTGTACGAAGAAGTAGTGGTCCGGCTTTCTATATGTTTCTTTACGCAAGACCGCAAGGTGCAAGACTTGAGTATCATAGAGTTATTTTGTGGAGACTTCTTAGTTGAGAAGTTGAAGATTCCGGCACTTGTGGACGAATTATTTAGGTATAAATTTATTGTTGAGTTAAAGGACAACAACACAAATAAATACATAAAAGTACTCTATAAATCATAATCATAACATATATAAATGTACGAATGCGGAGAAATGTTTTTTGACATTTTTATCTCTCTTTTTAATTTATAAATACTTTTAAACCCTTTGATAATTTTATCTTTTAAGAGATGTGGCAATTGGCATTATCTCTTACCAATAATTTCCTTGTTTGATCCGGTTAAGTCAATATTAAGGTGCAATTAAACTTCAATTTATTGATTTAATTTTCTCGGTTTTCAAATAAATTTATACAAATTTCCATATGAATGGCCCCGAAATTGTTGTTAAGAAACAAAAAGAGAATGTCCCCAAATTTATACAAATATGTTGCTTCGCGTATGTGTATACCTCAATATATTGACCAAGTTATTATCCAAATATTCGCGTATGTGTACTTAATTCATTACCATTTCAATATATTAACCAAGTTATTATCCAATTATTAGAAATTTAAAATTAAATTTTAAAGTTATAGAAAGCTTAATATATTTGATAAAAACAGGTTAGCAAATATTACTTCACTAAAATTATTAAATTTTAGTTTTATTCAAAATTGTTTTTAGAGTTTTTTTTGCATTCCTGTAATCCCAAAATTTCGAAAATTTGTTTGCATACTAAATGTTGTTTATTTGTATTTCTTTTATTCATGTAGATGTTTTGGGGTGGCATCAATGGTTAGCATACACAAGACAAAAAATATTAAAAAAGAGAAAAATCATCATTGTCAATAACCTGTAATTTAATATTTTCAAATTAATATAATTATTTATGTAAAGTTGAAATACGTTTAAATTAAGTTAAAATTATGTATGTTTAATTATTCTCCCTATTTAATTAAAATTAATTTGAAATATGTTTCAAACTAATATTGTTTACAAATTTTTTCATCAGTTAAATGTTCACAAAGGTTTTTTGTAAAGAACTCAGAAGATAAAAATCTAAAATTATTATTTAGAATAACAATTTATGTAAATATGTCTATTTAGTAATTGTAGGATTTTTTTAATATGTCATATTTATAGGTCATTTTGCAATTATAAACTTTATTATTTTTCTAATAATACATGGAGTATTTTTTATCATGCAATTACATTTCGCAAAATTTAGACATTATTATTAAAAAAATTATATAAAATACCTATCACGTGCTTGCACGTGCATAATAACTTGTCATTTATAAATATGAGTAACTCTTGAAGTGATCATTTTCCTTGTGTTAACTTGATTTGAGTTGAATACTCACGATTACTCGTGTTGAAATTAAATTCTAAAAAAAGAAAAGCAAGGAGATTTGTGTCTATCACATGTGAGAACTTTGGTATGTCACCGACCAATGAAAAAAAGGTTGATTAGAACCCAATGACAATGCATATGAGATCATAGGAGAATACCCATATATGAACTAATATGAAAGAAAAGAGAGAGAGAGAGAGAGAGAGAGAGATTCTTATGTGGGTGACATAGTTAGGTCCCCACTTGGGTGATTCAATTATTTGCTCCAAGAAGTGGTTTTATAAAAGAAAGAGAGAGGGAGTATAGTAGAACTAAAAGGCACTTCTCTCTTTTCTTTATTTATAGACTCACATCTCTCCACTGCATCAGCACTTGCAACATTACTACAACAGTATGGCTTCAGAGGAGGTTGAGACTGTTATAGCTGAAAACTACCTGGAAATGGAGAGAGAAGAAGGAACTTCCAAGTTCACCAAAAACAAAATATCCAAGTTTTCTGGCTTGGTGGTTCTGTCTGTGATGCTTGGTTTAGTTGTGCTTCTAACGAGGCAATATGTGGTTCTATGTGTCTCTCTAATATATGTGAGGACATACACTATGAATTCTTTGTGTTAATTATTAATTCGCATGTCAGGTCTAGCTAAGAACTTTCGGAAGAAATTTATATTTACATGCACCTTGCACATGCATTCACCTTGATGAATACAATTCCAATTAGCCTTCTCAAAATGAAAATCCTCCTAAATTTCAAAACCCTGTTCATAATTTGATTAAACATTAATCCACAAATTAGCCACTAATGACAATCCAAGTATGAGAGCCCACCACCATCCATGTAGTAATCTTGAACTCCCCGTTGAACTCCCTGATCCACTACAGTGAAGTTTATTGTCATGGTACGTACAAACTGATTGATTCCTGAAATCAAAAATTCTTCAATTAGAACATACTTAAAACCACGAAAAAAGCTTAATCGCCTTGTTAATTTTCACTAAACTAGTTCATTAATCCGAAATCGAACTCAATTAAACATTTTGCTATTTTTTCTTACCTAAATACTCACCTTGATGCACAAAATGTGACCACATAATCCGTTCCTGAGCATGTAAAAATGCTAGTAGGATCATCATAAGCATAACTATAAGCAGTAGGACATGCCTCTTTAAACTTCTTCGAATAAAACGTAGGTTGACACACTACTGGACCTCCATAAACACCCCTACAACAGTATTGATCGGTGTTGAACACATCGCAAGCACTCCGACAACCGACGACCTTCCCATTGGACTTCACGGCGAGCTCCGACGGACAATTCGGTCTCAAATCCGAATCACAACCACTTGTACTACAATTTCCCTTGCCATTAATTGGCGTAACAACTAAGGGCAAATTAAATCCGTCGACAAGGCTAACATCGTAAAAATCGACCGCGCCGAGGGTAAATTCGGCAAGTGAGGCAGGAGTTTTGCCTGAGGCCTTACATTTGAGGGTCGTACCACAGGCTCCAGTCTGGCATGACCCATTGCCATTTTTGTCAAATTTGCAACCGGTTCGAGCCCAAATCCGACCGCTCCACCCAACCGGGGCATTGAAAACAATGGATTGACCCCGTTTTAGAGTAAACCCCCCGCCATTGAAGTTGTCACCCGGAAAGACCGCAGGCCATATTGTCTCTCTGCAGAAATTTATTATGGCAAAAATTCTTGCACTTTCTGTCACTCTTGTCCCTACATAAGGTTAAATTTCCAAAATTTTCACCGAAACTGTGATCAAATTTATTGAAAAAAGGAATAATAAAATATGGTTGGTTAATATTTACCTGATGAAATTAAGAACAGGATTAGTAGAAGGTGCAAATGCAGATAAAGTTGTGCCATCTGTGTTGTTGATTTTTCCAGTGAGAGTGGAAGATTGAAAGTGGAAGGAAAATATAAGGCAGAGTGATAAAGAATACGTGTGGAGGAGGAGATGGTGAAATCAAAGCCATTAGTCTAAACATGAGGAAGGCTTTAGTGGATTCCTTTCCTAATCCTTTCGTGCAAGTTTATTCAGGTTCCATTTATTCTCTCTCTTCTTTACTCCTTTTTCACAGCCTTCTAGTTCAAACATCACAAGGACTCGGCGAATCATTGGAAACTGAAACATTTTATTAATCAAAAGGGTTTCTTTCGACCTATCTTTATTAAGCTGCTTTCCGACAGCCTGATCATTAAGCTATCTTTATTGTTCTTAATCACTGAGTGATTAAGAAATATTCTTTCACTTCAATGGTATCTTCAATTTGAGGGATTTTTTTTCGTGTCATATGATTTCGTGGATCTGAAAGTAGTTGAAGGACTAAATATGATATTCTGTAAAAATTGGACTGCATATTGCGTGCCTACATTAGTCATTCGGCACACAAATTATGTGATCATATATAATTTACTCATGGGATGCAAAGTGGCAAAGAAAAACCATCCATGAAAGGTTTTTTGCTAGGGTTGAGTAATCTGTATATATACACCACGTTACAAATGCACACATTGAAGAGATGATATACATGGCAGATGACGGCGGTTTTTTGCTAGGGTTGAGTAATCTGTAGTTATTTAATTTTTATATTTTAATTAAAAAAATTTAAGATGTTTATTTTAAGTTAATTTAAAGTTAGTACTACATTTTATTAAACAATTGTAGGTCTATTTTATAATTTATTTTTTAATAAAGTCTTACGAACTTTTTAGATGTTTGAAAAAAGGTTTATATGGAGTTTAATTAATTTTATTTTAATTTAAAAAAAATAAAAAGTTGTAAACGGTTTATTCTTAGTTTATTTAAGGTTGTGTTTAAGTTTTTTGAAAATTTCTAAAATTTTCTAAAGAATTTATTTAAAGTTGGAGGTTTATTGAGTAAAATTTTTAGTATAGTTTTTAGTTTTAAAAAAGCTCTCACAATTTTTAAAAAAGTTTATTTAGTGTTTATTTTTTTATATTTAAAGGTTTTAAAAAGTTGTAAAAGGTTTATTTAAGTTTATTCATGTTTGTTCTTTAGTTTTTTAGAAATTTCTAAAATTTTTGGAAGAGTTTATTTCAATTTGTTTTTTAGTTTATTAGAAGTTTATTGAGTAAAGTTTTTAGTATAGTTTTTAGTTTTAAAAGAGCTCTCATAAGTTTTTAAAAAAGCTTATTTAATGTTTATTTTGTTTCTATTTAAAGGTTTTAAAAAGTATATCTTAAGTTCACTAGAATTAAAAATATAAAATAATTTTTGATCAAAAAACTGAAAAGAAGAAGGCTAAAAACGTTTGGACTAATTTTAGGAGAAATCAAAAAAGGAAAATACAAAACATGAAAAAAAATATGACGGATTGAATTGTAGAAAAAAAAAGACGAAGATTACGTACACGGGCCTTTTAATCAAACAAACTATATTAAAAAATGTGCTAATTACGTGGAATGTCAAATTTAATTTACTATTTTTTAACTTTGACATCTTAACTTTTATAATTATATAAATAATACATTTTAAACTTTGAGAATAAAAATACCACTTCTTCAAACTCAATTTTAAAAAATGCTACATTAATTTTTATATAAATTTTAATTTTTCATTTTATTTTCTCAATTTTTTCTCTCTCTTCAATTTCTCTCTCCCTCTTTCTCTCTCCTCATTTTTTCTCTATTGTTTCTCTCTCTTCCCCTCACCCCAAACCCTGGCCACATCCTTTCCCTTTCTCTCTCCTTTCCCCTTAGGCTTCCACCTCACGCTCGCCTCCACCTTGTTTAAACAAGATCTGGTTTCCTCCGCTGTCTCTCTCCTCTTCCCTCCCCTCTCTCTCCCCTTTTTTCGTCAGTCATCTTGATCCTCCGCCTCGTCATACGTTCTGTCTCTCAAACTTTCGATCTCTCTTTCATCGTCTTCGTTCGTCTCTCATCGTCGTCGCTAAGTCCGTCGCTTCGTCGTCGCTCGTCGTTCAGTTCATTAGTCGTTGCGAACGGACGAGCGGCTGCATGATTGTGTTTATGCGGGAGCGGAAACGGTTAGGGCTAGGGTTCCTGAAACCCTAGAATTCATTTAGTGTAAAATTATGTTTAAATCCCTGAACATGCTATTTTTTCAAATAACGTCCTTGAACTTGTTGTTTTTTAATGTTGCTAAACTTATTATTGTAAATTTTTTTTAACATTTTTTTAAAAACTCTTTTTTTGTTCACAATGTTAACAATAATGTATAATATAATGTACATATTCTGTGAATCATTGTGAATGTCAAAATTGACTCTGGAAAAAATATTTTTTAAAGAAAAAATTCGTTTGAAATTTCTAAAAAAAATAATTAAAAAAATATTTTAGACCTTTTAAAAAATATGTATTGTGTGAACCATTTGTGAAATGTTGTGAACCAAATTTGTGAATTTATTGTCTTTTTAGTTCACAACGGTTCACAAAAATGTACATCATTTTGTGAACCATTGTGAATGTCAAAATAAATCTTGGAAAAAAAATATTTTTAGGATCAAATTAGTTTAAAATTTCTAAAAAAATTAAAAAATTAGCTTTAGACTTTTAAAAAATATGAATTATGTAAACCATTGTGAAATTTTTAAAATATATATTGTGTAAACTGAAAAAAAACTATCACATATGTGAACTATTGTGAACCAAAAAATTTGCTAAATTTGTTGAATTTTTTTAACAAAATAATTTTAAAAACTTATTTAGACATTTTTTGAAAAAATGAATTGTGTACCCTATTGTGAACCCAAAACACAATCTGGATTAAAATATATTTTTAAAAAAAATTCTATTTCTAACAAAAAAATCAACTTATCATGAAAAAGTCAATTTTTTGCAAAAACACAACAATTTCTCTTGGATTTTCTAAAAAAATATCATTTTTAATATGTGGTTAAAATAAGAGCCATTCTTAATATTTTAAACTTGACATGTTATTTTTAAATAGTTGTTTTAGAAGAAAAGTAAAATGTTTTTTGCCCCTTTGTGATTAAATTTTCAAACGGCTCTTATTTGAAGCAACAGAAAATGAACCTAACCGGCCACAAAATCCATCCAAACTCAAAAACCAACCCATAAACAAAAATAGCCCATAGCATGAAACCCAATCAAGCCATGACCATAACTATCATATCAGGTTTATTAGCGTTAGGTCATACTCACCAAAACGAAACACAAATGAGAGAGAGAGCAGCAGCGTCTGTCGAGAAGCAAAGGGAGTAATTTCCATGGTGTCAAGCATCAAATCCGGTGTCCTCTTTCAGTTTATTGGTTTCCTTTTAGTTTTTATTTTTCGTTCTCTTTAATCTTATCTCCTCTCTTTTTAGTTCTCTTTTTTTATGTCCTTATTCTTGTCCAGATGAGAGTCTTAGTTCTTGTCCATGTTCTTACAGATCTTACGTTTTTTCCTTATCCTTTTCAAGGGAACGGCACAAAAGAGAAGAAGGATGACTTGTGAGGCGATTTGGTGACGGTTTAGGGCTCGGAGGTGTGGAGAGCCACGGTTTTGGTGTTTTGTGGTGTAGGGGGCCATGGTTTCAGTGCTTTGTTGGAGAGGTACATATTTTCAAAACTTGGTTTACCTACTGGTTTCATTTGGCTGTCTCTAGTAAATATAATATTTTATAATTTTTTTCTTTCTTTTTCTCCACTTCCTTTGCTTTCTAGCCAGTAAACACGCTTTCCCTACTAGTAACCTCCGGTATTGTACACTAACAGAAGACGTGAGACTTCGTCTTGGGGCGTGTATCCATATAATTTTTCTTTTCAGACAAAATTACCCTCTTCATAATCCTCTCCATAACTCCACTCCAATCAACTCGCCTCTCCTCTCGGCTTAGAACTGTCTTTCTCTCTCTGTCTTTCGTTGACATGTTTTGTAGCAGTGTTTGCTACAATAATGCCTTCTCATCCTGTAATTGTTCAAAATTGCTGCAACATTTGCTGATACTTTATTGATTCGGTTGAATGCTTAGAAGTTGGAAGTAGATTTGTGGCTGTTAATGAAGAATGGGAGTGTAGGCCAGGTGCTTGTTGATATGCCTTAGTTATAATTGGTTTTGCATGTGCTCCATTGTTATGCAACTGAAGTTAAAAAACAATTGAATTGGTGGCTAGCTGAACAAAAAATGTGTTTGTGATAACATGATCAAATTGCCAATTCCGTATGGGTTTAATTTATACATGAATATTTGCATCTTAGACTGCTTTCTGGTTTCAGTATGTTTGATATGTCATTTTCATTAGTGGATTTGATATATGATGAAATGCAAAATCATTTTCGTGGAGTATTCTTTTTACTATTGGATCTTGTTGTTATTGGTCATTGAGCTTGTTAACATATATATTTGACATTGGTGGATTTGTGATTTAGAACAAGTAGCTAATATATGGATGCAGTCTTTCTTCTTATTTTGTATTTTCTTTAAATATAATTGTCATTTCCTTTTATTTTCTTTATTTTCTTGGGTGCAATTAGTGAGTTTTATGTAAAGAGACTAATTGGAATGGAGTGAACATTATACTTGATTTTACAAGTCACAAAAGGAAATAATTGTCTTTATTACCTAGCTATCAACGAGAATATTATTTTCTCGAAATCATTTATTAATCTATGTTTCCATTTATTGCTAATTTTGCATGCTTTATAGATCTTTGGCCTTGTTTATCTCTCAACTCAAAAAGTAACTGTGGATGCGCGAGGAGCTTGTGTTACTAAACAGCTGTCGTATAATAAGGATAGTAAGAAAACTTTTCTTGGTAAGGTTCTTCATACCAGTTAATTATTTAAGGTTGTTTTTTAGTTTTTAAAAAGTTCTTAAAGTTTTTAAAAGGTTTATTTAAAGTTTATAAAAGGTTTATTTAGGTTTTTTTATTTTTCCCTACATATTAAAAAAGTAATAAAAAAGACAACATAATTAAAAAAACGTTGAATAATTTAGAATTAAGTGATGAATGTAAGTGATGAAGTCTTTGAATGTTTGATGCAACTAAATCTCAAATCCCATTGATTATATCTAATGCAACTTATTTGGGGTTTATGGGTAGGATGTCATGTTTGCCATAGGTTTTGGAATGGGTCTGTTGATATTAGTATAGCATAAAATGGCAGTCTAGAGCCAATGTCTAGACCTACTCTATCTCAAACGGTAGGTGACAAAGAGCAAATAAATTTGTTGATGGCTGGTGGTTAGCCAAAAAGCATATAATGGTAGTCCAAAGTTAAAATTTTGGATCTACTCCACCTCCAACGGTAGGTGGTAAAGAGAAAATCAAACCTGTTAATGGCTGTTGCTTTGCCAAAAAGCAAAAGAAGAATTTACCTTACAAAAATTCAACAAGGCAGATATATTAATGATCAAAGTAAGGCAGGATCTGCAAAAAAAATAAATCTCAAAGGCGGGAATATCTGACAAGATACTATTCAAAAAACAAAAGAATTCAATAAAAGATGAATGTGACTGTAGCAGTACTGTAGCAGTCACTGCTCACAACTGTTCATCACTGTTCACAAAATTGCAGAAATACCATTGACCTCTTCTATAAATAGGAGTACCTCTCTTTTGAAAATGGAGTTTTGGGGGGATTTAAAAGTTCTTCGGATAGGAACTCTTTCGTTCCAAGGATTCTAAAGCACTGAACCCAGCTCTTAGATTAGGATTACTTGAAAACAATTT